>DF242256.1:0-46183 GCA_000507305.1 Breviolum minutum Mf 1.05b.01 | reverse complement strand
TGTTGTTGTTGTTGTTGTTGTTGTTGTTGTTGTTGTTGTTGTTGTTGTTGTTGTTGTTGTTGTTGTTGTTGTTGTTGTTGTTGTTGTTGTTGTTGTTGTTGTTGTTGTTGTTGTTGTTGTTGTTGTTGTTGTTGTTGTTGTTGTTGTTGTTGTTGTTGTTGTTGTTGTTGTTGTTGTTGTTTTGTGTATGGTTGCAATGGTTGTGATTTTCTCATCGTCGGAAGGAGCTGAGATAGAGGTGTAGATTGATATTCGGTTGGTTCCATGGATCCATTACATTAGATTAAAGGCAAGAATCCTAACAGATCTTTGGATTTTGGCATAGTTTGGCAATTAGCTTCAGGTTTGCATAGAAAATAGAAGTCTGCAATGCAAATGCAATTGTAATATTTTGCAATCTTTGCATGACTGCGAATGTTTCTGCACTACCCTTAGATTCACACCTTTCTGCAACGAGTCTCTGGGTCTGAGGCCAAGGTGGATACCACTGCTGCTCGCCGTGGCTGCCTGAGCATCCGTAAATTTTCCTCGGTGAATTGGGATGTAAAAATTTGGTCAACTTCTCCAACGACCCAAGGCGCAGGGATGAGGCGTGGCCTGAAAGATATTCTTGATATGCTTCAGAGATTTTTTTGTTTAACAATTTTGAACGGATATTTCTTCATAGTGGAACAGTTTTCATTATTAAATTGGTGACTTACTTTCGTATTTTGTGCCACTAGAGATGAGACATGTCCAGCTTCCGTTTGTGTTTGACAGGAGGACTTCCAGCCCTTCTGTTTCAGTGGGCAGCTCAGATGTTCGGATGCTTCAGAACTTGTGGTTGAAAGAACTATGAGTCAATGGTAAATGTTGAAATGACAAACATACCTGGAATCATATTGATGGCTGAATTTCTACACTAGTTGGTCAGATGGGATCGCTGTGAGCAACACTCCAGACCAGGACCTCAAAGATCCCTTGGAAAATCGTCGCTTGGCCCGGGCCTCCCGCAGCCTGTATGCGGGCACCGCAGCATCCCAAGCGCGTGAGGCACAAGCCGCCCTTGGATCTTGGTCAACAAAAGTTAGGAGCCCTAAGAAAAAGTCAGAAAGGTTTTACTATTGCGATCATTTCTAGAACATTCTAGGAATATTTGGCTAATCTCTGCGTTCTGTATTTGATGTGAGTTCGATTCTGCAAAGAGTTTGCGATTTTTGTGAACTTTTGTGATATCTAGTGTGAGCTCTAGGAAATGCTTTATGTGGTACTCTTGACATGGCTCCTGTTTTAGCATGCACAATTCTTTGTTCCAAAAAAATGCCTGTCAAACACTACAGTTTGATCCTGTAGCCAAGCGTATGTGACTGCACAATGAGAAAAATTGCTACTGCTTCAGGCGGCCTCGCGACAGGCGGGACGCGGAGTGGGTTTTGAGTTATGGGAAAGTTGAAGAGGTGACAAAGTCCGAGGATGTCTTGAGCTGACATTTACATCATTTGCTTCGTGGTATCATCCAGGTTAGCGTCTTTGTTTGTCCCACCGTGCTTTCAAAGAAGTTCACGGTACAACTGAAAGGGATTTTGGTTTCTGCGAAGGCGCAGTTGACTCGGCAGCCTTCTCCACGACGTTCACCATCACCGTCTCTTGAAGTGTCCAAAGCAAGGAGAATGGAAAACACAGTTGGGGTGCGTGATACCGCCTATACCGACTTTCCTGGCAAATGGAGAGATCCTCACTGGGAGACTTCCCTGGTAGGACGCCTAGACCTGTTGCACGCCCTCGTGTTGCAACTTCTCAGGCTTGCCAGTGAGCAGTTTCAGGGAGAGCTATAGGGAAACCCGGATGGGAAAGTAAGGTGATTGAACCGAGTCCTTCTGTCTTGTTGGGAAATTCACCTGGGATATTTGTACAACTTCTCGGCTTTTTACACTTTCAACGTTGTTGCAGATGAGCCTAAAGGTTGAGGGATAGATTGGACTAACTCACCTTGGTTTGAAGAGAAAACGTAAGAACTGCCGCGACTCAGCCTTCGCAGTCTGTGTTTGTTTTCCTGCGCAGGGCAAAAAACAGGAGGCGCCCCGCAAAAATGGGGGCCGGTTCCATGGCACAGGTGAAAATGATCGGTAAAACATGGGAAAAATCAACAAGATGGCCGACCAAATTCAATTCACTCACATTTTTACCTTAGACATTGTACAATTTTGGACTAATTCCTCCACCAGTATCCCAACCAAGATCAGCTGCAGGCAGGCATGGCACTACGACGCTTAGTGGATCTGAAGGATGTGCTCTGTGGAGCCAAGGATCCGACCAAAACTCCACCCAAAACTTCAGTGTTTTTGTGTGAAAATGATCGAAGCGTTTTTCAAGAATCGATTTTTTTTAAAATTGTTGATGTCCGAAAAAAAGAAACAGTGGAGTGGCCACCAAAAAAACAGAAGAATTTTGTTAAACAAACATGTTGGAAACTGGAAACTTGACTGCTGAGAAAGGAGGATAAATTGGCAGCGCCGCGGCCACAGAAGCCACGGCCTGCACCGCTTACCAGCGATAGTCCACGATCACTTAGAGGTGAGCTACGAAAGTGGGGAAGTTGGCAAGTTGACATTGGAGAAGGTATTCTTACAGAAAGATGTTTGGTAATTCAAAACTACTCTGGTTCTTAGGTACAATTATTATCTTATTGTGGGAATTGCTAATATTAAACATATTTGAGCGCGTTACTCATTTGACTGCTGGATTGCACAGGTTTTCATGGAATTGAACTTAGCGGCTCTGATTTGTTGAGGTAGTTCCGTGCTCGTCCACCACATGGCAAGTGAAGAGCTCTTTCCATCGGCGGACGACATCGTAGGAGCGGGATTTTTAGATAGATTGGAGGGCATGGATTCAGGGGACCATGCGTTTTACCATAGGAAAACAAAAACGGATAGTGAAGTTGGAGACCTCTTTGTCTTACCGGAACAGAGTAATTTCAGCTCATCCTCCACAACCTTTCTTCATTTGACCTGCTGGACACGTACAGACTTTTTACCTTTGCAAAGTAGCTGGAGAATTCACAAATGAATACAAGTAATTACTAATTAGCATTTTGGAGTTTTTGTGTTTTCTTGGTAAGCGTTTCTTGCGACGCTCAAACCACGGATGACTGGCGAAAGGACAGGCTGAGGCAGCCAGCACCGCTTGTAGCCCGAGTCGGGTGTCCTCAGATGAGTTTGGAAGGGTTTGGGGTTTGGATTAGGACTTCCAAGTTGATTTACATGTTTCTATGTAGATGTGTGGACTTGGAATTGAGTTAGTTACTATTCTTGATTTTGAAATTCGGTTCCTAAACATCGCCTCTTTAATTCTTGTAGTCAGGTTGTTTGTACATTTTTTCGACTGGCCGAAATAGAGAACAAGAGAAGTAAAGTACTTCCGAATTGTGCTGGCAAGGTCTCAGAGAGACCATGAAAAACAGTGACGCCGACCGCTTGGAACAAAGGTTTGTACAGCATTGGCGGAGGTGGTGCTGGCAGTTCTACTGCAGACGAACGTATGCGACAGGCGAGGCATCAAAGTATGCAATTTGGGAAGTCACAAAAGTGAGAAAATGTGATAAACATGAAACATGGGATATTTTAATACGTGATAAAACATGTGATAAACCCATTCTTCACAGGTTTTTGGACCAGAAATGTTTTTTCAAATCGTTTGGACATTGAAATCGTATGAAACCAGTCTCGACCTCCGAAACCATCCGAACAGTTGAAGCTCGAGAACCAAGCGCTCCGGGAAGCTTTTGGAGACACCCAAAAGAGGTGGGAACGATTTGGGTGGTGCCAAACATAGATCATATGGATTCACACCTAAAATACCTAGGATTTATATAACATTTATATAGCCTATATATAAGATTTATCATATTGTTGTTTTCTTGCGTAGATATCAGGTATTTTTTTGGGGGGGTGATGGAACTGCAGGTTGATGGAACTCGAGGATGAGAGGCAATGCTTTCTGGATGAGGGCGTCTATGACGTGGTGAACTCGATTTGTGGTCATGTCCCCAAGCTGTGCGGTTCGGTTCAATATGAAGGTTTGTTGGCAAAATGCTGTTACAGCAAACCGGAGATCCTGTGAACATTTTGGAGGTTGATGTTGTGGTGGACACCCTCAAAATGTTCGTGTTTGAATGTCGCTGTATGTCCCAACCGTTTGGGGAACTAAAAATCTATCCGTTTGGCTGTGAGATGAGGCCAGACTGGTCTTTCTCCACGGGAAAATGCGAAATGCCTTATGGGCAGCGCGGAAAATCACCAGAAAACTGGCAGAGTCTTGGCTTCACGGCTTCAACCCTGAGGATTGAGGCTATCATAATCTGATGGAAAGCCCTACAAGAAAAGAAACACAGGAAAAAATAGGGACGGGAAAAGGGGGTTTGTGTGTCCCTTTATTTTTTACAGAATTTTTTTCTCCCAGTTCTTGGCAAAGGTCATGCTTGGAGTCATAGAAAACGTTACATGAAATTGGCATGTGAGATTAAGCCGTTCATCGCACTTGAACATGAGGTGGCGGTACAGTCACATACCACATTGGAAGGTGGAACATGTTGGGGGTTTGGGTATCTTGCGAGCACGGGCCTGTGAATGATTTTTATCAAATCAAGAGTTGAAAAATGGAAGTGTCCTGTGGAACTTGGGTTGATGCTTTGATTTGTGCTGGTGAAGCTGCGCCACTGAACAGAGCTAGAATAGTCAAAACCAGTTTCTGTTCCTTTGGCAGGGTGCTATGCAGGAGTTCGAGTTTTTGGTAAAAATCCTGCTTCATGATCTGGGTATGTACTGTAACTTCTTTCTGAATGCCGTGCCTCTCACATTTGGGCCCTGAAATACCACTTATGTACTGTACCCTTTTTGTACCAGCTAGCTATTGCCTCGTTTTGGGGTGCACCAAAGAAACTACGGATCGTTTCCTTTTGAGACGGGCATCTTTTCACAATGGAACCTTTGCCCGGTGCTATGAAATTTCAGAGAGAGAGAGAGAGAGAGAGGATGTAAGGTGCACTTTACCTTTACTTATATACCAGCACCACTTACTGTATACTAGTGGTTGTCTACTACTAGAATACAACTTTCGACGATCATTTTTTATCCTCAATTCTGAGAGTTCACCTTAAATGATCTTTTCTTTGAGCTTCATGAACTTCATGAGTTTTGCAGGACAATTTTGAAATGAAGCATATCAATGGCCTTCACGAATTTCCCAGGGTTACTGTCCATGCCAGTACGGATCTCCCAGCAGAGCATCCATTGACCTTTTGTGGCTCCCCTGTGGCGACCTCTCCCATGTGCGGATACCTGGGAAGTCAGATCTTGCAAACTTTCGGGCAAAGGTGGCGCTTCAAAAAATCCCAACTGCTTTGTGTTGAGTACATCTTCCTTCAGCAAGAGCAATACTGTGGATCTTACGGATCAGTATTTGCTGGGACTAGCAATCACTAAACACGCATGATCCCTAAGCGCTACTTTTTTTTGGGCTGACGTTGCCAAACCACTCGTCAGATGTTGCCCTACTCTCCTCATTTTGGTTTGCCTTCAAGCTACAGCCTTTACTCTAAGAATTACTTTCATTGCCACACTTCCACATAGCTCCGTGTTGTGACTGGACATCTGATCCTGCCTGCGCTGATCAGTGAATTTCTAGGGAGTAGTATTATGTCTCTCTACTAATCCATCTTCAGTATGTCTACCAACAAAGATCAAAATCTGTATCAATCTCCCGACCTCTTCCCATTTTGACCCATCCTCCAAACAACTTCTACTGCAGCTGCACCAAGTGGTTCTCACAGAAATTGATCTTTGGCGTTTCAAAAAACAAATCCGACAACTCTCCCAATCTCTTTATATTTGCTGCATTTCCTGTTGGTCTTCCAGCTTCCTGTTGGTGACCCTTTGATACTTGGTCAATGGGACGTCACTGTCACCAACAAACCTCCCACTTTGAGGTCTGTGGCTCAGATCCTGCAACGGCGCTCGGAACAAGATCTCAGGTTTGGCGTTGAAACACGCTTCTGAAAAGAAAAAGAGTGGCCCGTAGAAATAGGTCTCCACAACGATTTCAGATTTATATAGGTGTGTGTGTGTGTTTTTTTTTGCTTCTGATAAAACACATTAAAACTTCAAAACCTTTTGTTTGTCCAACATTTTGACATGAAACCAAGGGCCTCAATTCCTGGTTTTTGTCTCAAACTTCGGGGGGCCTTCTTTGAATTCGAGGTTTCCAAGGTTTCCCCGCGTTTGACCCATTTTGGAAGGTCTGCAGAGCTGAGTGGAGAGAATGACAAACTTCGACGGGAGCTGGAAAGAACCAGTAAGATCTTGGAGGTTTTGTGGGGCAGCGTTGGGTACTGTGGTCAGAAGATGCAGGTCAGCTGGATAGAAGTTGATGATGTTTTTATTGGATCTTGGATGATGTGATAGCCTGAATGGCTATATAGCTGATGTGCAGTTATTTTTTTTCAGGAATGATGTACCTGAATATTATTTCCAACGCCATGATTGTAGATATTTTGCACTGTGGTGTTTTTCAATGTGTGGCTTTGAAGGTGCTTGAGCAGCAGAAGCATCAAGCTGAAGACAAGATGATGGTATTGGAGCAGGTTGAAGCTGCTTTTCACTACCGGTGTTGACACAGGGCACTGTACAATCCAGATAATCCAGATAGGCCAAACCTTTTGCACGTTTTGATCCCAGATCTTGCAGCGGGAAGACGCTGAAAGAGAAGATTTTGGAAAACAAAATTTACAATTTTACTGTATGCCCTATTCTGAATTTTGTATTGTGTGCCAAGAACAAAAAATTCTCGTTTGATTGAGCAGGAGCACTCGGCGCTCTTGAGACGTTTGGCTGAGGTTCAGGGCGGAGGCCTTGTGAGATGTATTCTGATTCTTAATTCCTATTTCCCACAAGTACTGAAGGTATCTATATAAGTGAATCTACTTTACGCCCCAAGCTTGTTGGTCAGTCGAACTTGGTATCGAGACGCTTGTTTCATTGCTAGATTCCTCAGATTCTGATGATTCAAACCACTATCCTCTCCTTGCATGGGGTCGTATAGCTCACTTTTCCTCAAAAGAGGAGTTGAAACACAGCCGCAAAAAAAAAGAGAATCTGTATTCCTTGGATGAACATGCCCAACCTCATTTTTTTGTTTTCCTTCCCAGAGTCTAGACTCATGGCTGGTCTCCTCTCCATGCTGATCTTTTGTCTCCAGGCCAACTCATCAATGGATTGGAGCAGCGGGAAGAGGACTCACCAAGATTATCGATTCTGGTGGATTTTATTTTTCATTGTTTTAAGCCTTTAAGCGTTCGTTTGAGTGTGGGATTTTATGAATTGGTAGGATGCCAAAAAACTTCAGTCTCCGATTCACTGGTGAGTGGAACAAATGAAAAATGACCATGATTGATTGCCTTGTTTTCAGCAGGTGAGAGTACCTCCCAGCTAAAGCTGACCTGTTGTTGGTTCCTCCGGAGAGACGCGCACCGGTGCTATTTCAGTTTCTCCAAGTTTTTGCCACCTTCTTCACCGCTGTATGAGGAGCTTGACCTTCCAAGAACCGCAGAAAACGAGGCAGTCCCGTGCCGGCTGTGCTGTGGTTTTTGCTCGGTTTGAAGAGCGGATAGACGACAACCTTGAAATATCTCGAAAAACTCTCGTGCTTTTCACTTTTTTGCCTTGAAGGTCTTTTTGGGCATTGCATTTTGGCCAACTTCCATTTCCATCTGTTGCGCTTTTTTTTTGTTGCATTGACTCCACTGAAGAACAAGTCAAGCTGGTTGGTTTGGTTTTGCCACTTGTTGGTCACAGGTTGAGCAGGAGGTGCACCCTCCCATCTCAAACTGATGGAAATCAATGAGAGTGATGGCTTTTTCGGTGCAGTTGGTACAATTTCATTCAGTTTGTGTGTCTATTGGTGCAGTCTGTTGACAGAATTGCAGGGTTTTTCAGGTCAATGTCGTTGGCACCGCATTTTTGTTGGCTTACCATCACGCTTTAGTCCGGGAGATCTCGGCAACATTTTCTGGCTAGGGATGCTAAGCGTGAAAGCATCATGCATTGCAAAACCCATCGTGACTAAACTGACTATATAAACCCATCATGCGTTGCAAACAATATATAAATCTAGTGAGCTTTGGAAACAAAGCCAAAATGACACGAGTCCCCCTCGTTTGACCATAATCCAAAATGAGGCTAGGAGTATTAATGATTAGTGTCACCACTAGGATCTATAAAGGTCATAAATGAACTGTTGGTCTTGATACAACCAATAAGAGATGGCTGAAGGATAAGTTAGCTGTGCCATGGCGTTGAGACTTGATTCAGGACAAGGGATTGTCGTGTGGACTTGAAGGTCGGGTTTTTTGAAGCGGAAATGACTTGTCTGACTTGGGCATAGCTCAGAGAAGCCAACTTAAGACTTTGATGCGAGGAAGTCCGCTTGTGATGAGACCTCCATGAGGATGGCGGAGGAAACATTGCCATCAACGCCAGGATGCCCTAGAAAGGAGAAGTGATCTTTCAAGTTTTTTGTTCCAAATGAGACTTCAATATTGTATTTCTTTGGATAGTGTGTCTAGAGAAAGCTTTTTCAAGCTCCAGATTTCTCAGGTCAACCAGCAATTTTGCCAAATGGCTACTACTATTGGACCTAGTGGATTGTTGAAGTTTTAACATCTGTACAAATCCACGATCTCAATTTTGCCCCTTCAAGGCCACCTGGTATTCCACTGGAATGGCTTCGGATCAGCGGAAAGGCGTCCCGGCCACAACGCCTGAGGCGGGAAGGGGGGAAGGGGTACGAGATGCCAAGGCTGAAGACGGTTGGGAGATGAATCTGAGTGATTTCAGCGAGCTGATTCCGCGATTCATTCTGTTGCAGTGGCTGGCTTCATGCTATTCATATCTATTCATATCTATTGATATCTACAGTATGCATATCTTGTATTGTAATTCTGTTGCATAGCCGGTTCTTTATTTGTGCTTGTTGGTCCTGCCACATGATTCCGCGATTTTTTTTTGCAGTTGCTGAAGCCTTTCGTTGGAGGCTTTGCAATGATTGCTGGCGGCTACGTTCGGAGTCGCAAAGGTGTGGTGAAGTTGCGTGTCTTTGAAAGGTACCGGTAAATCTGTCTAGGAAGGTATCCAAATATATAGTTGGTACACAACTTCAGTACAGTCCCATTTGCCCAAAGGGACTTGCCTTATTTTTCGATGTGTTTCCAACCAACCAAACGTTCAAAGACTAAAAAGCCGGCCGCAGCGGTAGCTTTCTTGGCCCCAGCCGTTGGGAAGAAATGGCATCCTTGGTTGCGGGCCTTTTTTTGAACCCGCCTGACCGAGTCGGACGAGGCGAGCTTGGAGCTACTGAGCACGCATTTTTCTGGGGCAAAAGAAATCATGAAGGAATGGTAAAGATAGTCAAGGGGTAAATCTAACTCAGGTGAAAAGGCTTGGTGGTTTTTGCCTCATTCATCTTTTGGACAGAAAATGGAGGCTTGCCTATGTTGACAGATTTCCCAGCCACACAGCCGGTGGTTTTCGCAACATCCCAACGGGGCAGGAATGGCAGAGCACTTCTGCTGCTCTCAGCGGCGGCCCTCGCCGCCCTCAGAGCTGGATGTAGCAAAGCTTCTAAGTAACAAGGCAGGTCTAGTGGGACACATGGAATCACCAGGTAAAACGAGTGTCCACCTTAAATTCTCAGATAGTCCCTTAGTAATTCTTAGCCAGGGTCCTTTGAAATAGCTTGAAGATGGCTTTGCAGACATATAAATTAAACGATGGTTTTTTTCATCCTTGTCGTCGATGCCTGGATGACAGTGAAGGTTGGAGGCTACTGTCATGCCGTTGAAGCGCAACGAAAGAGCCTTGCAGCTGTGGATGGTTTTTACCGTCACCCGACGCAACAAAAATCAGGGAACTTCCAAGGTTGAATATAAAATTGCTGCACTTTGAGCTTTAAGCTTTGTTTTCTTCGTGGCTGGAGGCTACCCTATGTCCTCAGTTCCAAGTCTTCCCAATACATCACACCTTAAACGATTGAGACACCAGTTGGATTGAGGCGAGCTGATGGTGTGTCAGTGGCGGATTGAGGCGATTGAGGCTGTTTTCGGGACGTCTTGGTTTTGGGGTTTGTATGGTTTTTAGTGGTTTGAAATCCAGGGGCAATGAAGTGACACCCCTCGACTTGACGGCGAACTTGAGAATTTTTTGCTCCGTTTGTTTGGCCAGGCACAGCAACGTGCCCTGCAAGAAACAGAGGTCGGGACTTGTTGGCAACCCGTCATCAAGGAGAGCCAAGTTGTGCTTTCTGATTCTGGTTGAAGCATAGTAACCTCAAACCATCTGAATTCAAAATTGGCTGCGTTTTTCCGTTGGGGGAAACCGGGGTTTTGCCTCAAGTTGGTGAAACTTGGCCGCTAGGTGCCTGAGCTTGTCACGTCGCCAGCGGCATTTGAAGCCGTGCACTGGGATGGAGGTTGCTTAGAGTGAAGTTGTAGGGCACAACGAGTTGTTGTTAGAAAACACATTTTGCAGATTGAAGATGTCAAGGATTTTCCAACAACTCATATCACATATCAAATTGCATGATTGTCCGAACACTTAAGATAAAAGTGTTCTGATTCGAGAGACTTTGAACATTATCGATTTTTCGGATCCAGGTCCAGGAGTAATGTATATTGATGCATGGTATTTGTTCGTAAACTCACTGGCTCACTTGGAAGTTTCTGAAAGTTGGGTCAAGACCCATACACTAATCCAAACCATCCTGGAAACTTTGTATCCTTGTGATCACCAAATCGCCCTGGGGCGTCCTGGGGTTTTCCGTGGCATGAGGACGAGGAGATGGCTTCAACCCAGTGGAGACGTGCTTGGCAGCCTCTTGAATTTGCAGCCAGATGTGTTGCCATGATGAAAAGAATTTCACAAGGTTCCTGATTCAATGCTTCATCCAGTTTCATTTATTGCTTCTTTGAACATCTATAACGATTCTGTTTTGATTTCTATGGTCCTGTACGGTTGCCTGAAACGTTTATCTACATATTCAATCATCGCAATCCATTCTTTTCAACACATTTTTTTTTGCTCAATTTGTTTTTGCCAAATGCATCTTCATGCTGGAGCCCAACCCCCTTTTAAAGAAATCTCAAAAAGGGACAGAAGCCGGTTGCCGAGGAACTGGCCACACTCCGGAATGCAGCGCTACAGGGCATTGAAGAGCGCGCGGCTCACTATGCTGTGACCAACTTGAGGAGGGGAGATTGATGAATCCCATCGGCCCATCTTCGCGCCAACGTAACGTCAATAGTTTCGGGTTTTCTGCGTGAAAACCATGGCAAAATCTAAAAAAGAGACAACGTAACGTCACTAGGCACTGGGCAGGTATTGCTGTGGTACTCGTGGTATACAGGAACAATCCAACAAATTTCCCAGATTGTCACTTCTTCCAGGAGCAACGGCCTTCCAAAGCATGTTAGCTCTTCAGAGGAGAAGAGCACAGCTTTAGAAAGATATCGAATTTTGGTGCCTTGACCGCCAAAACCTCCATTAATGGTTCGAATTTTAAACGAAAAAACACCATGAAACTCCATGACTCCGGATGTATGGTCCAAAGTATGAAAAACTGGGTTGAATGATGGCATGAAGGTGGCAGATGTGAAAAGGCCTTGACTTTGCTGTTCCGGTGACCTTCCATTTTAAGGTGGAGGAAGTCTTTGCTGAAGCTGCTGCAGAGATGAAGAGCCTCCAAGAGGTGGTTTGGACCCAATTTTGATGGATACGAAGCGTTTGAACAAAAGTCTTCCGGATTTAGATAAAGGATGTGGTGTTTCTCACCAATCCAATGGGTTTCATATCTTTCAACCATTGTTTTGATCTCTTCAATTACTGTCATATCATCATTTTCTAAAGACACTTGTTATCGCTGAGCTTTTTTAGAAGAAATGATATGGGTTCCCATGTTGCTTCGCAGTGACTGTGGCATTTTACAAGGATGCATATGGTATTCTCTCATGGGCAAAAATGAGTTCTCATAGAGGTCAACTGAGTATCAATTTCTGGTTGTTCCATTTGAACAAGGGACAATGACAGCTGCTGCAATAAAGATGATAGTCTTGTGAAGAATCAAATATTCCAATCAGTATAGTCCGATTTGAGCATGAAAATACCTGATGGTTTGCTTCAAAAATAAGGCTTAATGCATCCATCAATAGAAAAATCGTTACCATCGAACCAAATGAGTCGGGTCCCGAGTTGGTTCCTTTGGTTTTACGTTTCTTGAAGCTCACAGGCTGAAGATGCCTGGGCTAAGCTCCCCAAGTCCCTGACGCGGCGCCTAAAATTTTGGAGCTGCGAACTGGAGGAGGGGGGGAAGAATGGCCGCCTGACCGTTGTATGGAATTGACATTCTTGGTTCAGCATTCAACATTCAATGCTGGTAAATGTGATGTACACTGGCAATTTGCGCCATTTGGACCCATTTGGATCCATTTGGAGACATACATGCAATAGATTGGAATAGTAGATGCCATTGGAATCCGTACTTTAGATTGCAACTCAGGTTCTGTGTTTCAAGCCGCACAAAACCGCACCCGGGGGCTAGGAGACTTGGAATAACTGGCAAGATGCTACTTCGAGGATGTACAGTGCAGGTGTGGTGACGAGTGGGATATGCAGGTTGTGGTTGTGGTGGAAGGTTCCAGGTGCCCAAGGACACCAACATGATGCAAAATGCCAAACGCCCAGGGCATGAAGCGCTCAATGCATGGCGGGATATTGCAGAAGTTTTAGAATGTGCTTGCCAGCAGCTGGGCCAAAACTACAGTGGTCTAATGGAGTCACATCTTGTCACAAAAACTCATTCCTGTATGAGATGATGGTGGATGATATCCAGCTTTTTAACTACTCGTACTGTAGATGTTTACCTCTCAACCAAGCTGACGATGGTATGTGGAGTTTGTTCCATGTCTAGGCCTCCAGGCCTCCAGGCCTCCAGCTGTTTCGAAACTCGAGGCATTTTGAACACTTGCAAGACGGAGGACACAAGGCTGGCGATGCTTTTTGCAACAATGGCACCTCAAAAAAATCCAGGGCATCCTTTTTTTTGGATCGAGTCCTCTATGTAGCTTCTACTACGATGTCCGTTTTTCTTGTATATTTGCCATAAGGTGATTGCAAAGCCAGAGCTTCAGTCAGCTCTCGTGCTCTTCGTCGCGCGCGGCATGGAAGTGGAGCTGCTCAACTCTTTAGGACAGCCAGTCGCCATGAGCTGAGATTTACTCCGGTAAACGTATTTAAGCAATGGGCTACACTGGTCAAGCAGTTGATTTTTTTGGGAAACTAAGATTAATTACTGTTGATGATGGAGTCCCCTAACTTTTTGTTTCTAGAATCTTATGAAGATGATAAAAGTGTTTGAAAAGCCCAAACTGGGAAAGGCCATCAAGCATGTCAGCCACTGGTTCTTAGATCGAGGACTCAGCGGATTACGAGAGACCGACACTGAGGGCTTTGGCTTGGAGACCCGACTAGATATGTTAACTTCGGTCTTGGAATTGCTGTGTCACCTGAATGTCCTGGACTCTGTGGGTGAAGAGCTCTTATGCCAAGGCCGAGAGCTCCTTTTTCGCATTTTTTTTGCTGTGGGAGCTTTAAAAGGTTAAGCTCTTGATCAAAGGTTTTCCAAGGGTGGAACTGAGTGCGAGATGGTCTGAAGTGAGTAAGACGAAGATCGTATGTAGACATTCTTTTCGTCGATGTTTGATGTTAGCTGTGCCAAGATTGCTGGTTTGTCAGGTGGGGAATCCTTTCCATTGCCTGCCAGCTATGTTGCTGAGTGGCTAGCAGAGAATATGAGCCAGGTGCAGTTGGGCAAGTGGCCAGATGATATCTCAAAGCCATCTTCTCCATAGAGTCAATGTACTGGTAAATGAGATTTGTTGAAGCATAGGTCTCACAGCATGCCTGGAAAGTCATCTGGACTGTTTGGGTCGATGGGGACTTATGTTGTCTTATTGCTGCGATAGCTTTGGTTTCGTAAACTCAATGGCTTAGGAGGCAATGGGCCCCCTGTTCGCTGGTGAGTTTTGCCTTGAAACCTTACGTTTGTTAGCCACGAGGTGAGTGAGGAGAATGAACTCAATGAACTTCACAGCTTAGCTTCTGGTGAACTCAGCACTCGTGTGCTGCTGCCTTGGTTCATAGAATGTATGTTGCAGGCAGGTCATTGGATTTGGGCTTGGAAAGGTGTTGCAGTGATGGGTGAAGGAAAGGGATCAGGACGTTGTAGCAGACAGGTTGTACCTACCCTCAAGTGATTCAAAGGGCTTGGATAAGTACTCAGCATTCGCATCCACTGGCTGGAATCGTTGTGTCTGTCCATTTGAGCAGTGTCTCAACCGCTCAAGTGATTGTATAGATCCAATTTCGCATGGGAAAACTCCTTTGTTGTGCTGTTGAATTTCGTGGTTTTTATTCTATTCGGCTTTTCCCCCATCAAAATTTTCGCCTCCAAAACGTCAAAACGAGGCAGTGGCCAGTGCAGCGCGGAGGGAGGAGACAAAAGTGGCCCAGGAGTCCGCGGATCAACTCCTCTCGAAGATTTCTCGAGATATCCCAGGGGTCCGTGAGTCACAATTCTGAGAAATCAAGTTTGCATTTTTTCCGAAGGACGTCTTGCCGTTTCCCTTCTGGAAACCTGCAGACATGGGCCCATCTATGAGCTCATTGTTGGCCGCTAGGATAAGCATTTAGCAAGCGGTGGCATAGCGTTCTACGAGGATATCGTACACTGGAAAATATGCGGCACCCTGCAAGAAGGTCATAAGATGATTTTAATGATTTTCCTTTTGGTTGGTGCTATGTTGGTGGACAAATGAAGATCCCATGGCTTAGAAAAAAACCGGTTCAAAAAATCTGAGGACCACTGCAGAGATTTGGCAGGGGTGGAGTTGGCCGATGCCATGAAAGAGTTGGCCTTACAACGTTCCAACAAGGTGGGAGTTGTGTACGCTGGGTGGAGGGGTGACTTCTGTGGACTTCCGTGATTTCTTCAGATTGCAGAAACCGGCACGAGAAGCTCTTGTTAGGCAAGAGATGAGCCCAAGAAGCTGAAGGAACTCACCAAAGACCTCTCAACAAGCTGCATCTTAGCCAGCATTAATATGAATCATTTGTAATATACATCATATATCATATATAGTGTATATATGTACAGTACAAACTAGACAGACACAAGTATATCTTACAGATGTTTCTGAAGGATCTAAGTAAAGTCGAAGTGAGGATGGAGAAGATCAATCTTGAGATTTCCACGCTGTGAGGTGCAAGACTATTGGACTTGGCTACAGAGGACTTTGACACCCCAGCCGCCTGGCAGTTGGATGGTGGCTATTGCCTTTTCAGTTGGATGGTGTAACAAACCTTTGTTGGTTGTTTTAATGATGAATGATTGGCAAAATTTGAAGAATGACACGGTCCCACCACAAAAAACTTGAGATTTGGTGATTGATTTTTTCAGTCCATGAAAAAGGCTGTGGACTTCTGAGAGTCCTGGCCCAGGTGTTTGGTCTTTCAGACCTCGCAGATCCCTGAGACTGCGACAGTCGCAACACTTCCATGATTCCATGGATTTTTTTTCCACTTCGAATCCAGCTGTTGAGATGGGAACAGCTGGAATGGCTGGCCGGAACGGCCTGCCACAGCCCCAGTGCAAGGCATTTAAACCTCTTGGATGGCAACTTTGCTTAGTTTTTCAATCATTGTTGGGATGAACATAGGATCCATTGCACTTTAGCGTTTTTGTTACTCTATTGTGCCTCGTCTGGAAGACAAGAGTCAACCGGCGCTCGAGTCAATGGGGACGACCTGGAACGAGTGTTGCCATTTTCCAGAGCCGTTGAGGTTCACTAGAACAGATAGGAGTGACATGCGGACAGACTTTGGTAAAGCGTTGGGTCCCCAGAAACGAGAATTGGTAAGATAGAAGTAGGTGACTGAAGAGTTGTCGTGGGGATCCAACACGCGACTGTCCTTCTCCGTGCACTACAAATTCAAAAGGGCTGAAGTTAATGGATGTGTAAATCAGCAAGGATATGAGTTGTGTGAAATGTTTAAGAAGCCCGCAAAGAGCAAGTCAACAGATATGTCCTCACACTTCCCGTGAGGCTTGTCTCTGACTAAAGTTGCATTGTACTGTTCTCGCCAGCAGATGCAGAGACGTATGATGCCTATTCCCTTGACCTTCGGACATTTCTTGAAGAATAAAAAAGGTATGGAAGGTATACAGGGTATAAGACCAGGGAATGGCTCATGCAATAGATCTTGCGATCCTGATTTGGACGTCAGCAGCTCTGCTCTTTGGGAATGCATCTATGAAGACTACCTGAAGAGGCATTTTTTTCATGAAAATGCAAGAAACTTTCAGCTTTATGAAGCATTGCTTAGAGTGTCTTGATGTCATCTTTGCGTTCCAGATCAATAATAAATGAGATTAGATGTGCAGGATACGCGACCTATTCTATCAATACCATCCGATTGTCCGAAGATCTGTGGCGGTCAGTCTCAGATGTTTCCGATGTACAGGTTTTTTGTTGGGGATCGGACTGAGTTGTAGCTCGTGCATTTGGTTCAAAACCGTCCCAGTTTCCGGAAACCCTTATGGAAAATCTTCCGAATGATTCCAAAAGGGCTTCCAGGTGAAAGACTCCATGTATCATTCTCATGGTGTGATTCAACAAAAATGGACATTCTCCAACTTCAATGGACATTCTTCAAGCTTTTTTTTTTGAAACTTGGGGTCACGGAATTTGCAGCAAAAAGCTTTGCGCCAGTTTTTCGGCTGCTTGTACAAAGGTGATCCAAACAAAAATCCCATTGGAGCGGCTTTGGGTGGCCTGCAAACAGCAAGGAACTCCAAGGATGCTCCCCATTTGTCGCATGTGGGACATGGGTCACAAAAACCTGCACTGACATTTTTGCGAGTTTCTTTACCTGGATGATAGTAAGCTTTTGTGGAGGAAAGCAAGATCAGATCATGTTGCAAAAGTCATTCTTTGGTCTTGTTTTTGGGAAAGAGCTAATTTCTTCTGCCGGCTACTGGCTATTGCTACTGTTGGCAAAGGAAATGCTATCACAGGTTAGGGTATATGAAACCAGCTACCAAACTGGTGAGTTACAACTCAACCGTTGTGGCATTTATTCAATTTGCAACGAACCAAACACGTCGATTTCCGTTTGCATACTGTACATACAATATCTCTCTCAATATTTGTGTGTATGTGCATGTGCACCTCTACATACATGCCAGTTTTTGGACCCCACAATCTAGACATTTTTCCCGCAACTGGAAGGCCCTGCGGACTCTGCCAAAAGCAACGGCATCGACTGTCCGCCTGCCTTCACCATTTGTTTTTTTGCGCGAAGCAAAACCGAATGAAGGGAACTTCCATGATTTGTGATTTGTGCAAAACAAAAATGTACGAAAAAAAAACCTTCACCCTTTTTTTTGGTGCTTCAGCAAACATGGAGGTTCCGAAAGTCCGTTAAATCATGTATAATTTGATGCCAGGTCACAGCTGCGGCGTTGCGGCTGTGGAAAAGTAAGCAAAGTGGTGTCTCAGCATGAAATTAGGTGCTGCTGGAGAGCTTTTCCATTGTTTTTTTTGTGGAAAAAGACGCATTGAAATTGTAAAACAATGGTAGTTTGAAATTTGAAACTGGTAGAATTTTGAAGTTTCCAGAAATCAATGGCATTTGATTTCAAGAAGGTTTTTCCACGTTTTGTTTTGACTGCTCCAGTGGGTGGTTCCCCCGGAACCAAGGGAGATGGCTGCCCGCAGCAATCTTAGCACTTGGAATCTAAGAACCTGGTGTATCAATCCATCACATTTTAGGAATTGTACCTTGTGCTAGTACTTGTTCATGACATTTGTAATTATGTTATATGTATTTTTTATGCTCCAAAGATCGTTTTGGGAACCTTTTAGATTTAATTCTTTGATACTCCAATGCATTCGTTATGAATCTAGTTGTGTCATTGAAACTGGAATGACCTCATCCACCAAGGACTTGTCAGAACACAGATGGTTGGCTCCTCAGATATCTCGCAGTTGTATACAAGTTGCATTTTCCTTGGTATTTTAATTTGAACAAGGAATGGAAAGTGGATGAGCCTTTATTTGTTCCCAAACAAAATTCCAAAGAATGGCAACAACAAAAACAACCAGTGAATCATATTGATTTTCAACCAACAACTGCGGAGAATTGCTTCCAAAAAATGAAGGAAAAAAAATGCAACACACAGCAGATCTGCTCACGTGGATGGGTTTCCCACAGCTTTTCAGGTAAAGAGTTGACCTTTCCGCGCTTGTCCTTTGCGCATCTCTGTGGCTCCAGCAGTTCTGGTTTGGAGATTGAGGTTGGGGGTCTCCAGTGTGTCTCCTGTAGTAGAAGCAATGGTCTTTTTAAGCAAATCGCACCAATTTTGGGCATAGATTCGTGAATGGAACAGGTTGAAGTTCAAGTTTTTTTTTTACATTTCGTTTTTTCCCCAGATAGCGATAGTATAGCTATAGGGGTTCTGACTTCCAATAGGGGGGGAGGGCGACGAACCACTTTGGGCGGATTGGACGTGGCCCCAGGGTGCCATTGCAGGTTGCAGTGGACGTTGTGCCATTGCACCACCCTACGCAGCAATGGCATCCAGAAAAAGCGTCCAGAAAAACTGCCTTGAGCTTCTTGCAGACCTTACACCGTTCTCTACATTGATAACACAAAAAATGATTTTTGCTATCTGGGGTCTATGCTGGTATAATTTTCTGTAAAGGTTGCGTTCACTTCTTGTAAGTTTCAATCCCTAAATCCTTGGAGATTTCGGATAATTGACCTTGGTCTTGAAGGTTTCAGATCTTGGTCGACAGTGCCTGGCCTGGTCTTTGCTTCAGCCAGTTCCCAAGTCTTCGGCTCAGATGCTCCTTGGTGAAACTGATGATCCTTCAGCTGTCAAAATGAAGTGCAACCAATGCTGACCAAGGCCAATCATAGAGGTTGGCATGGCGAAGGTGAAATGGTTGGAATCCAAGTCGTCCTTAAAAGCTGCTTTGCTGTTGAAGCTGCTGGTTGAAATTGCTTGGGTCTTTGGCCTTTGGTCGTCATGGATACTCTTGTGATGAAAGGTTCTGATCATCGTCTTGTTTAATCAATGCCATCATTTTCTTCATCATCCCAGTCACTATGATCCCCACAAAACATCAGAATCACTATCACTGTTTCGCAAGCAGCATTTGCACCACCACCACCACCGCCACCAGCATCAGCATCAGCATCAGCATCAGCATCAGCATCAGCATCAGCATCAGCATCAGCATCAGCATCATCATCATCATCATCATCATCATCATCATCATCATCATCATCATCATCATCATCATCATCATCATCATCACCATCACCATCACCATCACCATCACCATCACCATCACCATCACCATCATCATCATCATCATCATCATCATCATCATCATCATCATCTGATTCCACTCTGACCGATCAAGTTGACCTCCCCAACCGCTTAGTGTTCCTGACCTCTGCTGCACTAAGTGCTCCTGGCAGGTCTTGCTTATTGGCCAGCACCAGTAGAGTGACACCCTTCAGCTCCTCTTCCTGACATTCGGGAAGGAAAAACCAGCAGATTTTGTTGATTCCTATCATCTTCACAAAACCTTCCCCTTTTTCAAGTTTTTGGGGGGTGGTGGTGTAAAAAAAATCTGGTCAAAGCCTAAGCCTTGTCTTTTTTTTGGGTGCGGGGGGCGGGTCCATTTTTTTTTCGTGAGGTTTGATTTTTAAAGAAGTTAGCCACCGGTGCCTACAACCACCACTTTCGCCTGCCTCTAGCATTAGTCGCAACTCTTCTTTCGAGTCGCCAATGCGATCCGGGTCAGCAGAATCCACCACCTCGGGTCGGCTCCGGCATTTATTTTTTGCCCGAAAGGAAAAGTCCAACGAAATTCGCGACGTTTTCAAACCAAAAACGCTGGTTAAGAGCAGGACATAAATAATAGCATTGGTGTTGGGATAGTAACACCTGAGAAAAAAGGCACCAAAAAAAAAAAGCTTCATGAACTTGAAAAACAAAACTCAAACTGGTTTTTATCCAAGATCTTTTCCTCTCAACCCATTCTCAAGTTTCAACCCTGGCCTCCAATAGGGTCGGATGCTGGTCTGCCCTCCCAAGTCCCATACCTCCAGGGCGCGATGCATCTGCCACAGCAGGAGCTCCGACGTTTTTCACGACGTTTTTCTCTCAACGGAAAACTGAGTCTTTCCGGACTTGGAACTTGATGTTCTTGTACTGCACCTTTGCAGGGTGAAATGGGCACCCCAGAGTCCTACTGTTGATGGTTTTTCCACCGGCAAACACCACTTAAGGTTGGGTAGGAAATATCCTAAGGATTCGCGACGGGGTTTTTAGCACCATCCCAGGGGGGTGGCAAAGAAGGTGAAACATAAAAACCGAGTGACTAGTCATGAGGCTTGGCCGTGGTTGCGCCACAAAAAATGTGTGCATTCTTGAAAAACCACCCTGGCCACGCATCGGTGAAACAGAGACATCGTTGCGGTAAGTTTCATCAAATGAGGTGGGCACTGTCTCCACATTAAAGCCAATGGTAGGAATGGTCTGCACGACCTCACAGCCGAGATAAATCGGTATCTGTCCAACCCTACCAGGCAGCTCCTTTTGAGTCAAGCTTCCTGAAAAATTACATCTAGTTGGTGGTTGTTCAACCACCCATCTCAAAAATATTATATAGTCAATTTGGATCATTTTCCCCATTTTTTCGGGATGAAAATAAAAAATATTTGAGTTGCCACCAGCTAGACATCTAAACTTACTAATCATACTAATCCTAAAACTCCGATTGCGATGCGAATCCAGGAATACCTTCAGCATTTTGGGGAAACCTCCTATGATCCCCGTGATTCACCAAGCGCCGACCTCGTCAACTTGAAGCCTGTACAGGATGGTAGTTTTTCCTGCATTGTCCTCACAGGCTTTTCCGCTGCTCATGATCAAATCAAGGAGTTTTATGCATCATTGGAGGAATGATAATCAAAATAACAAACATAATATTCAGAATAATCAAAATTGTCATAATAACCATAGTAAACAGAATCAGCAAAATAAGGATAATAATCATAATACTCAGAATAGTCCTAATAACAAGAAGAGTAAAGAATAAGAAGAATCAAAAGAAGAAGAATGATCATTTGGCCCCTAGCTGTTTCGCGGTAACTTGTCCATCAACAGTACGGATGCTGAATGACGGACTCTTTTTATTGATTTTTGAAGCCTTTACCTTTTGATCATCCCAAACGGTGAATCCTCTATTCATAGGTGTCAGATATCAATTTGTTCGTTTTTCGCTCAACCACTCCCGCAGTCCAGGCCAAGGATAAGGATCCTCACCTCAGGGGATCATCATAAATCATGAAAGAAACCGGAAGAAAAACACATCAAAGGAATCCAAACTGAGAAACAAAGTACAGAAAAAAAAATGAATCACACCAAAAATCTCCGAGTAAAACAGTGACCTAACCGTTAGTGGAAAGAAATTTGTCCAAGAACCCCCGCCTCCTTGCTCCCAAAGAGTGATCCGAAAATCGATGAGAACAGGATGCCCATTGTCCTGAAAAAATTCAAGCTGCAAACAGCCAATTGTTACATGTTTAAAAAATGCAGCTTGGGACTATCTGTAGGGAAATCTTAGAAAACTCTTACCATGCACAAGAGAAAATGCCATGACAAACAACGACAAGGGAAACTGGAAAAATCAAACTTGAAAGCCCACCTGAAGAGTCCCCAAACCCCAATGGCCAAAGTCGATGCCAACGCAAAGTTCAGACTGGTACTTTGCCTGTCCTTTTTTTTGAAGTAATTAGTATTAGAAGACAGTGAATTTGCTTAGATGAAATATCTTTGGGTAACACCAGCTTTGAGTTTACACCTCATGTTTGGGTTTTCACGAGCTGAATAGCTCAAACGGTTTGATAGATGGTCACAGGAAAGCGTACTGTCAAGTCCATTTTTCAGAACCAAGAGCGGATGATGTGAATTCCATCAGTGTTTTATCGTTGAAACTTTCTTCATTGCCTACCATGTTTTGACCATTGAAGCATGCTGCTTCGAGCCTTGCAGAATAACACAGAAGACATTTGGGAGAAAGATTGCCCGTACACTCAATGTCTCCTGCTCCTGCTACTGCACCAAGCCCGCCAATTTTTCCCTTATTTTTTGGTGGACTGAGATGGGTTTTTGTGTCGGTGCATCATGTGGGACAAAAAGAATGAAAACAACCGGTACCCAGGTCGATTTATTTGATGAAGCATAATGCACCACGTGAAACTACTCAAAAACATTCCAACAGCATGAGGAACGAGCTACGGGATTGCAACTAACTGCAGTCTTTTTCTGATGGAAAGCCTTTTGATGAAACACCTTTGAATCAAAAATACTGTTGAAATGTCATGTCTATTAAATTTATGACCACAGCATGATGCAATCCATCAATGAAACGCTGCCCCTTTGGGTACAACGTCACTGTGTACAAACTCAGTGAATCTCTGGCAACTTTGGCAGAGAATGGTCCCGAAGCCACGCTTTCGCCTCATTTCTTCGAAAAACTCCTAAAAGTCCACCCTCCCGTTGCAAAAGAATTGTTGTTCAGGTATCCCACTGTTCTTGTATCTATGTACGTTTGTATACAGTATATGATATTATATATGTATATATATATATATATATGAAAAAAATACATGATTCCATGCTGTCGTGTTTTTGTGATGCAGCCTGCTAAAAAAATGCTATCAAAATACTCTTTTCTTTCTGGAAAAACAGCCTCCCCCCCCCAACAGTGGAAAGTAACTCTGCCCGGTAAATACAAGCTGATGCCGACCAAGCCGCTGTTGCACCACAAGCAATGATCACAGTCAACGACAGCGCGGCGCCAGCCAAAACAACAATCAACGAGAGGAAAACTGTTCGGACCTCGTTGGATGACCCGATCAAAAATTGGCGGGGGCGTTCTATGGAAGAGAACGTTGGAAATTCACGTTCGCATATTTTTTTCTACTATATGCAGCCATATCACTTTCAATTCATCTGCTTTTTTGGTCATATTGAATTGTCAAGACAGAATGCCTAGCAGGTCTAGCAAGTCACTCGGTCAAAGGGGACCAGTAAAATAGCACCAATCGACTTTCTGAAAAGCTTGAGATCCCCGACACTATTGAGGAGCAGCTCAACAAAGCGATTCACCTCTGAAAACTCCAATCACCCGGGGTTTCCTGAACCGACCATTCCCTTCGCACTGCAGGGAACGGTATTTCTTGTCCCCTTAAACAGCAATGGTCTCGTACACTTCAATTTTTCGATAACACAACATAACCCAACAAGAGCTTTCAACATCCTTAAGATAGATAGTATGGATCGTTTCATGATTATCACGATATATCGTATGTAAGACGTGGATTATAACGGGTCTCCCAGTGATATCTAATCATCCACCATTTCAAAAAGTTCGAGGGTTGACCTTCCATCGAACCCATCCTTTCCGCGCCTCCTCTACACCCTTGAAGACTCGGAACAAACGTAGCAGGCGCAAAAGCCGCAAGGTCCTTAGGACCTTCATATCGTAACAAGGTTGTAGCAGAGAAGGATGCATCTTTTGTGTGTATAAACGTATATATGATTTATGTATTATATATACATATTGTGATATTGTTCCTAGAAATGTATACACTTTCATGGTTTACTAGAGGGGTATCCCACCTGAAACCGAAGCATTTTCCAAGTGCACATGGGACAGGGAGAGCAACAAATGCTGAGTATTCATGGAAAGAACCTCAAAAAGTCCTGACAAATGCCCTCATGACAAGCTCACGGATAAAAACAACTGTGAAGTGGGAAAATCCAGAGGTGTATCTAATATATTATATATACATACATATTTGATGTGTATATATATATATACACAATTATACACACATATACATGTATCTCTTTGTTTCCATCAAGGGTGCAATGATAATGATGCGGATTCTGCCATGATGGTTTTTGCCACACCTTCCCTTCAATGGCACGGAAACCAAATCCATTCCACCAGCTGGGCCTTCATTTTTTGCATGGCAGCACCTGCCATGAAAGGCTACTGTACTACTGGATCTACAAGAGAGCAACTGTGAACCCGCTTCGCTTTCGGGGAGAGCGGAAAGAGCTGACCCAATCGTGACCCCAATCTGTCCGCACCAGAGATTGGCTTTTTTGGCAACAAACGACAACGGACCAGTGTCTGTTGACAAGCCATGCCAGGGGGCACCGTTGGGTGCCTGACCATTGTCAGATGCTGCCGCTTGCTGCGTGATAACCTTGGCACAACTCGGTCTCTAATAGCAGGTGGTGTTGATCCAGCGAGCCTAGGCTTCCAGCCATGCTAAAAAGGGAGATGGCCACGACCTCAAGTTGCTCAGCACTGGAAAACTTACCAAACTCCGTGGGAAAATCCCCATTTGGATCCAAAAAGAAAAAACGCAGAGAAAGTGGCCAAAGCATCGAAAAAGTTCCAATTCTTGTCATCCTCCACAAAGAAAAGATAACCTGCCAAGGGTTCTTTTCAAATTTTTGCTTTGAAAATGCTTGGGAACTTGGGGCATCAAAAAAATTGCAAGACCTGATGGACAAATCACTCGCAGACCAAGTTGGTATGGTTTCAAGCATTTCTTGTCATCTACTTCGATATTTGTTGTCTCTTCACGAATTCTCAACTAAATTTTCGCAGATTTTTGTTCCATCAAATCATATCACTGGCGCTGGCAGATTCTGAAAGCCAAAGGGACCCACCTTTCTCAAAGATCCTCACCTCGGTCAAACCCGCCCCAAATGGTTTTCACGGACTTGACAAGGCGGCGACAGGACAGAAGTCCCAAGAAAATAGTAGCATTTTGAAGCCAAAAATGGTTTCGCCTTTTCCAGCTGGCATTTTTTTCAGCTTCCATTTTAGAAATTCGGTGGTGTAATCCAAACTCCAAACCAATCAAAAACATTTCCAGTCAATCCATCGTAAACTCAAGAAGCATCACGTCATCAGCAGAAAAAACATCGCGCAACGACTTTTTCATGCCTTGCCATTCTGCTGAGGAACAAGAAGCTCCAGAGTGAACAAGACCGTCGTGGCATCGTCCGCTTTTTTCCAAATCCTGGCAACAGAGAATCGGCGGAGAGATCTTCATGCGATGGCAGCAAAAAAAAACATCACCCAACAGCAGCAAACCAGCAACATACAAGGACAAGGACATGTACTAAGGTACGAACAAGAACAAGTACAAAAAACAAGAGCGAAAAGAAGAGAAAGGAAAAAGGAAGTATAAGAACTTGAGGGGGGGAAACGAAAGCCAGCAAGATAAGCAAGAGCTCTGTCTGTGTGTGCAAGACTCTTCAAGCACTGGGTCTTCCATCATATGAGCATTGCAGCTATGGGATTGCTGGGAGCAGCAGCAGGCAAAAGCATCGCATACAGCAGTGTTTGCCACAGTGCGCCACCAACCCACGTCAGGGAATAGCTAGAAAACACTGCAAATATAGGTAAAAATCGCCTATTTCAATCAGCAGCGGGCAAAAAAAATCGCCTGTAGCAGTGTTTTGTTGAAGTGCGCCACCAACCCACGGGCAGACCAGGGGGACATCCATCACGCACGGTGCCAGATTTGCATAATGGTAGAAGAAGAAGAAGAAGAAGAACAAGAACAAGACCAAGACCAAGACCAAGAGCAACAGCAACAACAACAACAACAACAGCGATCCAAACATAGAAGTGTGATTGAAGTGACGAAGATGATGATGACAGACATTCTCAAGACGATGTGACCACACCATGGTCGTTGATAATACAATGATATGATGTTATTATCCTGGTCTTAATATGTGCCTATGATGATCAAGCGGATGATGTCGATAAGAATTGCGCTGTGGTTGACAATGTTGATCCTGATCATGGTGCTGTGCTTGATGATGATGATGATGATGATGATGATGATGATGATGATGATGATGACGATGATGATGATGATGATGATGGATGATGACACTTAGAACACCCATAATATTTCTCATAATGTTCCACAGAAGCTATACGCAGGTCCGGGCAATTCTCAGCCGGGAACACCATGCAGGTCCCAAGTGCAACGATTGGCAAGCCATGATGATCGTGGATGCACCTGAGAACACTGGGCAGTCAGATGACCAGGTACAAACGAAGATTTCAATATGTACTTGGATTCAAGATGATTGTATATAAAATTGGACAATAACGTTTTTCATATTCATATGCCTAAAGTCAAACGTTTTTTTTAAGAATCATCAAATCAGAAGAAGCCCATCACCACCCATAAGATCGAAAAGGATGGCACCAATCAAGGCATATCCGAAGTTGGTCCACCTGGTCACTTCACCCGACCCCGAAGAAATGCCAGTGACTTCCTGTGACTTCAATTGTTTTCCTTGCCACATTTTTGGAGATTGGAATTTGGGTGGAATTTGTTGTTTTGGGGGCATCAGAAGATGTCTGGAAAGCAAACGAAAGAGCATCATCAACTTGGCACTGACGGTTTTTTTTTTCAAACGGCCTTGCCCCATGTACATTCAGGCATGTCGGCTGGTACAATGCCTCCCGACTCGTGTTGTGCTCAAATGTTGAAGATGTTGCAGTGAATGGCAAACTTGAAAAAAAATATGACAGACAAAATACACTTCAAATTTCATTTAGGAAAGACTGGAGGAAAGAATCTAAATCAACAAAAGACATGGTTTCCAAAAGAAAACTCTGGAAACAACCATAAAAAGAGACCGCTGCAAACACAAAAAGGTCCACCTCACTCTGGTCTTCCTCAGTGGCCATTCACCTGAAGCTCTACTGATAGTCTGCTCACTTGCCATCAAGCTCATACTAGCACTAGAACTTCAAGAGCACAAGCACAAAAAATGATCCACGCATCAACATCGCATGGCCAACACAACAGCCCAGGCACGCCAAGCGCTACGTCTCATGGAGTGTTGTCAGCTTCGCCAGGTCGAAAAACACATGGGGCCGCAATCGTCTGAGCTGATGATTTATGCTATGCTGAATACACCGTGCTACACCATGATACAATTTTGCAAGAAAAGATAAACAACCCTTTTGTGAAATGTTTGTTTGGTGCTAAAAGAACAACTTTCAACATCTTAAAATGTTCCCGGAAGACACTACAGAAACATGCTCCTTTGCGGGTCAAGTCATTCAACGTCAGAATTGCTTAGTCCCCTCCCGTTGAGGAACCGAAGGCTATCGGATATCGGAGAATGGCGGACATTTAGCTTTCAACAGGGTCTAGCAAAGTAACACGCCACAGCTGGATATGTTGGAAACCTACGAGAAAATTGTTGGAGTTTAATGAAAAGCTAATAAGAAGCGGTATGAGTCATGATGCAAAGGGCATTGATTCATGTTTATGTCATGTAATATATGATCTTCTGCGCTTCCGTGTGTGCACCTAGATGCTTGAACTGCTAAAAGCAAATCCGATCACACATGTGTATAGTTGTGATTTCTGACATGTAAGGAACATCAAGAAAGCCTGGAATCGGGAAGTGATGCTTGTGGCAACAGCTGCACTGAAGGCATCATCATCATCTTAGCCAATCCACAGAAGTTCGTCAAAGCATGTGTTTTTTTGGGTAAGTCCCATGCTGGAAGGGCCCGGGCTCCAAGGACAAACTGTTCCCATTCGAAGTATTGATGATTAAAAAAACGTTTGAAAAAAAAAATCATTGGTTGGAAGATGCATTCCCTACTAAAATAGTCCCTTTTTTGGGGACATGTTAGTTTTCAGGGGTGAAACAATTAGAAAAGTTGGTGAAGCAATGTTTCACCACATAATCCGTGCTTCAAAAAACGAGGCTTAGCCCATTGTTGACTTCCCTGTCGCCGAAAAACCCGTTCCAACCAGGACTATAGAAGACCTGCAAATGGGCCTTCTGAGGCTACGAATGGCAGGCCAAAGGAAGAGGAAAATGCACGACACATCAAGATACACCTTCTGCACAAAAACTATGGACAAATGGGATATGAGAATGAAAAGACTAGCTTGGCACTCACCACCTGATTTACAAGTTGCCAAAATTGACATCAGCATCAAATGTAATCTTCCTCTTCAAGGCCTGCGACTTTCTACAAGAACCCTTTTTCATCCTATTTCGTATATACAAATTCTTGGTCCACACTACAGCATCCTTCCATGCCATCTTCCTCATGAAAACTCACTGGAGTTCCTGCGGCGCGTTCACGGCAAAAAAGACTCCAAACCTTGCATTAAAATAAAGATCAACATCGACAATCGATCCGCAAGCCAAAGATTAGCCGATCAGCCCCCTAGAAATCATCCGAAAAAAATGGTAACTCAATCAATCAATCAATCAATCAATCAATCAATCAATCAATCAATCAATCAATCAATCAATCAATCAATCAATCAATCAACCAATGAGTCCTCTAACAATCAGAAACAATTGAATCAAATCAAAACCGAACCAATCAATCCAAAACCTTTTCTTTCCCAACATCATCTTCTGACCTTTCCCTCATTTCCTACAAATTTTGGACCCCCAAATTGCCAAATCTCATGGAAAAATCCCCATCTACCCACAACCTCAGCGTGCACCATCTTTGGGCCGAGCCCACATAGCTCGCACGGGTTTTCCTTCGATACTCAAACCACGAGCCTGGTATCCGGGTGCGACATGTTGACCGGGTTTTTTGGGAACTCATGGCAATCCCCAAATCTTAACCTTAAAAAAAACACCAACCTATAATTGCAAAACACACATAAAAAGATAAGCGGAAAAAAAAAAATGGATGTTTTTGCACATGTTTTTTTGGAGAATTTTTGTTGCATACTGTATTGCATTCCGGCGACATAGGGGGGGGTTGTCTCTCAAATTTTAGGGATTCAGGTAGGGCCAAGTCTCAAGTCACTTGGAGCGAAGGGTTTGTAGCTGATTTGGTCATCTTCCGTATTCCAAGCATCAATCTTGCTGTCAAAATCAATTTTTCAAAGCCAAATCAGCACAAATGCCAGCAAATTTTTGCACGCTCCAACTACACATACATTTGTTGTTTTTTTTTGCGTTAGAAATCTATGTTCAGCCCTTGAACTACTTAGAATGTGGGGGGGAGTTTTCAACACAAACATCGACGGCCTTGGATCCATGGATCAGGGCTGCAGAGTCGAGAAAACTCCCAGCTTCACTAACAAAATGCTCCAAACAAATTCTTCAACGCTGTTCCAACGGATTTTTTTTCAATAATAGGTACCCTCCCAGGGAACGATCACATATCCCACCTGGGGAAAAGGTGGTAATCATCTTCAAGTATGCCTTATCAGGGGGATATGTTAGTTTTCTGGAGGGTAATACAACACCACCTTCAAACCAACCATGTTTTTTATCCAAAACGACAAATAAAAAACAAAAACTTGGCATAACTGCCAGGAAAAAATCGCACCTGTTCCACCAGCCATTTAGCATCTGCATAGTTCCTGAGCCTCACAGAATTTCCATCTTTCCCCCGAATGGTTGGTGGTTTCCGGTCTAAAAATCACCTCTCAAAAGTCCTTCAGAAGCATTGCTGTAGACATAGAATCAAGAAACATCGCTTTAAAAAAACTGCCAGCATCTCTCAAGTTCTACCTGCCTCACCATGCAGCTGCCATCATTTTCCATGCCCCGGCGACCATGTCGTACGCCCAAGCCACCTTCAGCACCACCTGTCAGCAATTTTCTTGTTTTCAGTTTGGAAGTACAAAAGTTTGGGGACTTTACAAATCTTGAAGACTGAAATGTTCTCACTTCCGATGCAGCACAGTCCTACCGTCCCATAACCAACCAATCAATCAATCACCACCGGTTGCCCCCAGACCAACACGAATCTAAGATCCCGGACGGTGAAGCTGTGTCTCAGGATCAAACTTTAGGCCTGTCATGAAGACAACGGGTCGCTTGGTTTTCTTGGCTGGTTTTCTCAGTTTTCTCGGTTTTCTCAATGGATTTGAATCAAAAAACTCACAGAAAAAAAAAATGTTGTTCATTCTCGTATCCAAGAATTCTTTCATGGGAATTCTCGATTTTGAGGATAACATCCCCAATTTCACCTCGCGTCGTACCAACACTCCCCCGTCCCCAAAACGCGCCATCTCGTTGCCACAAGCGGCGAAGCAAATCTAAAACCTTACGGCATGGTGAGTGGAAGGGACCAAGTTTCAGTTTTGTGCAACAAAGCCTCATATGTTAACACATATGTAGATATGTAGATCAAAATATGTAGATAATATGTAGATCGATAAAATGTATCAAAAAATATGTATACATAATGTATGCGCATGTATGTGAGTGCATATAATATGATGTGTACTGTATAATATATATGGGTACCAACGCACTTGACTTCAAAGGTCAGATTTCCGAGCTACCAACCTCACTTCGTACCATGTGCCTCAGCGTCAATTGCTCCACCTTTAGCCCTGTTGGGAACATAGTAAGAGAAGTTTCCATCATGGGCCGTTTTGGGAGGGTTCTTTATCATCCCATCTAGATGCATAATATAATATGTATATATATATTACATATTACGTTTATGTATATATATATATATGTAAAGATGATAAGATGAATATGTAGAATTACTGGAAACGTCCACTTGAATCGGGAACAAGAATTTCTGTGGCTCCGCCACTAAAAACTCCACTACGGCACCGAACACTGGAAGATTTGGGGCGATCCCCGTCAGGATGACCGTCCTTCGCTCAAGGTGATGGATGCGAACACATCTTGGGTGGAACAACCACCTAACTTTAAGATTCTGTCATATGTCGACCTAAACTTAAGACCAAAAATTGTTGGTATCCCTGAATTTTGGTTGGGGGGAGGGAAAGGATGAAAACTTCAGGTTAAGCAACCATCTTTGGCGGGATGAAGCAACCTTGTGGAGGGAATGCTCTTGCTCTGTGAAAGGTGTTGATGGAACTATTGTCGCCGAGTTTGAGAGATAAGATTCGCTTGGGGATGGCTTTTGGGGGGTGATTTGCAGGCCTGGAAAATTGCTACATTTCCTGGGTGATTTCTGCTTTCGGCTTCCCGTGGTTTGTGATTTTCAAGCACCACGGACTGAAGCGATGAAGGCTGGATTCTGGGCGGGTTTTTAGGATTTGAGATTTGAGGGCCTTAGTGATTTCAAGAAAAAAAACCTTCACATACACCCCTGAAGTTTCACATAGGCCCTAAAACAGTGTGACTGAAAGACTATTTTCCTTTTTGGAAGGCCTATTTTCAGATGCTATCTTAGTTTTAGGGAGTGTAATTCGGATTTGAGTGCCTAGAACAACGATTCTTCAAACGAATCTTCTCCCACGATCATTTCGACCAACTTCAAGCATCGGTTCTTGTTGGTCCAGTCCTATTTTGCGGTGGATGGACAGCACGTCCTCGAGTCTCATGTTCAGGACTCCTCACAAAACAACATTGTTGCTTGACAGATCTTGACAGTGAACTCATCCCAGCCGTTTATTTCGGGTAGCCCAGCCTCTTCTCCCAACATATGTTTTTGACGTCAGGGGTGCCATCCCCAGTGGCATCCAAAACCCACTTTCGAAAAACCCGTGGCCTGGTTGCATTGGCAATAGCATGACTACAGGAGCGCTTGGTGCCCACCTCATAGGAAGCACTTTCCCATTCTGAAGGTGGAAAATCTCCATCCAAATTGGATCCGCAAAATTCGTTCCTTCATATCACTGGTAAGGATGATTCAGATGGCGGCAACACGGCAGGATTTTTAAAAAGAACACCTATGGATTCCTATGGAAGGACCACCTTGAAGGCTCAAGTCCCTCACCGTGTCGTAGGACATCTGCGAAGAAGCATCTGTGTCAGCCTAGAGGGAAGCAACTCATGTAAGATGTAAAGAGATTTCCAAAACCTTTTCCCGCAGCTGTTGATTCAGTAAAGCTGACGAAAGCATGCTTCGTAAATGTTAGGATGGGTCTTGAGTGGTGTTAGAAGTTCTTCCACCCATAGAAACTCTGATACTTCTTTGATACAAACTCTTCTTGCAAAACATCAAGCTTAAAGGCTTGAACCTAAAACTAAACACCTGCATCCATTTTTTGGCTCCAAGCACAGTGACAAACCTATCAACCCTGCCTTGTATCGGAGTCTGCGCCAGTCGACTGGGGGTGGTAATGGTGGCCACTCTGCATGAAGAACACGTCCACGGATGGACATGGTTTCAGCCTCAGTGTTGGAGTCCAACCCGGAAGGCCAACCACTCAACCCCACGTGTAGGCACCAGACGCTGGTCCAATTCGCTGGCTTTCTTTGATCAACCAACCAATGGGCATCCTTCGCCAATATTGGTGAAGATGAAATCTTGCGAAAAAATGCTAGTGATGATTTTCAGAGAAAGACATTGTCAATCCTCAACACCTCAGAATTTACTACCAATCTTGTATGCATAGTATGCCATTTCTGAAAGACTACAGAAAGTTATTTTTGTTGTTTCAATACCAAGATATACCAAGACTCTAAGCTAAAACCTCAGCTGCTGGGCAACTCCGATCCATCTGAAACTTGCCCTTCCCAACAATTCCTGTGAACGAAGAAATTGGATGGATGCCTGGCCAAAGGGCATTACAGGGAGACCAAAATCCAACTGATCCAAATGGTTTTCTGCAAACATTGATATTTTTTAGGTCCAGGTGCATCACAAAAGCAGAAGCTTTTAAGGGCAATTTATAAAAAGAGCAGTTTCTTAAAGAAATTGTCCAACACCTTTTGGGTGTTCGAAACTTCGTTGCTTGTTAAATCAAAGATCCGTTTTTACCAGAAAAAAAAAACTGGGCAATTTTTTACATCTTCACACATTGCCTCTGTGCCATGAGCTCGAGCTGTCGAGCTGGCTACCTGATATCCGCAGATTGGATCCCTGATTTCTGTATTTCAAAAAAAACAAAGTGATGAAAGGTCGTCCCAAACAAAAATCTTGTGGCCCAAAATGCTGCCTTTGTATTTTTTGAAGCACAAAAATTTCAATGCTCGGAAGCCCTGCTGATTCATCTTGATGATCAGCAATGTTCACAAACTCAATCACCGGCGGAGTGCCTCACTTTGTAAGGTGAACAACCCCCAAGGACCTTTTTTTTTACATCCCTTTATGGGTGACATGCTAGACCCTGCTGCACTTCACAATTTGTTTCAGCAAACAACGAGTACTATGGGCCATGCGATTCAGCACAACTCGCCATAGCCGTGCTAGTTCATCTTTGATGTATTCCTCACGGCAGATTCGTTGCGGGACCCCGCAGTTTTAGGGGGATTGCATGGCCTGCGTCTAGAATCTCCTAAATCTCCTAAATTGTCCAAAAGTCCAGGGTGGAAACTAGACTCCCAAAAATCCGTGACCTTTCCAAATGCATCTAAACAAAAAAATCTGCTTTGTGAAACCATCAGTTTTTCCCTTTCCAGCTGAGATTTTCAGGTTTCAGACGGAGAAAAAAAGGGAGATAAAATCCCTCCAGTCCTTCAACTCCTCTGCAGGACGCAAAGGCAGATTCCTGCGCAGGTTTTTGGTGGGCAAAAGCTGCAGGCATGCAATCTTTGGACCGCCATTTTCAAAGAGTTCAAATTGTCATCCAAGTTTTCCCAGAAGGATACCACTTAGAACTACCAAATCAATCTTGAAAGACGAAAAAACAAATTGAAGCCACACATCTTTCAACCTCGACTGGTCCTGATCCTCACCTCACGTCGACCTGTCATGGATAATTTCACAATTTGAACTTAGAACCCTGCAAGTCTATCCATCAGCGCATCAACAAACAAAGGTGGTGCGATTGGAAAGGTCTGACCGTGCGCCTGATGGAGAAGAAGGTGCTGACCAAGGTTCCACATCACCTGGTTCAAGACTTTCACCTCAGGTTGAAGGGCACTTTTTCCATCTCCCTTGGATCATTGGAAGGTCACTAGATTTCCATGGTGCTAAAAAAATTCTCTCCTCCTCACCACCCGGCTGGGAAAAGGCTCCCCAGCTTTCATCAGCCCAGCTGGTGATATGATCTGCAGGTATCGCCAAATCACCTGGGGTGACATGAAGCATGAAGTCCTGGTTTAGTGAGTAGGGGACGTTTTAGGATGCCCTGATATAATGGTCCCTCTACAATTGAAGTAGTAATCTAACTCCCTGGGCATACATAAATATGTATTATACATATACACATCTGAGTTCATATATATGTATACAGTCGTGACCCAACTTTCAAATGCACCACGACATGTCATCCTTCATCACCTTTCACAGACCTCATTGCTTTCTGTTACACTCCAACCACTCCCATGAACACTGGCCCTGCCTGGGATATCCAAAAGTCCTGCGAAATTGGATTGGAATCAGGTGATGACTGCAATCCTTCCAAAAAGTCATGGAAAAAAATTAGTCCCAGGCATCCACATGAGCTTTTTCAAACACGAGTAAAAAATGTGCCGACCCCAAAAGAAAAATTGACAATCTTCAACTAGTCACAGCCAATATCTTCGTCAAGTGTCCTACCCAGTCACCTGCTGTAATCGGCTCTTGGTACCCGACCAATCAAACCACCGCACCAGGCCTGGATCTTTGTCCACTTTCCGTTCCAGGGGAGGCTTTTGCTCTGCCTGGTGATGTGGAAGCAGGATGTAGAAGCTTGAGACAACAACAACAACAACAACAACAACAACAACAACAACAACAACAACAACAACAACAACAACAACAACAACAACAACAACAACCACAACGACAACCACAACGACAACTTCCACAACTCATTTAGTTCTTTTGATCGACGGCTTTATCCAAAAAAACTGAAAACCATGGAGACTTGTGTGAACAAATCTGGAGATACCTACGACTGTCTCTCGCAAGATTCTAGGCCCTAGGCCTGTTCCGCGCTTGCTTTGGCACCCTCGGGCAAGGTTCATCAATTTGAGTCAGCTTTAACTGCAAGCAGTAAACGGGTGGACAGGTGACAGGAGTCATTCATTTCCAACCCAAAAACTGCATCAATATCGTCTTGATCAACCCATGCTGGTGCAAAACAAAACGTTTAAATCAAAGTCTTTCCTCGTGTCAAAGTCAATACCTGAGCCATTCCAAAGGCTGAGTCAGCTCAGTCTGCAACCCTGGTAGGGTCGCCCTTGTTGTGTCGTGATGAGCTGCGGCCTCCCAAAACATTAGGATTTATATGTTTGAAATAGTCTCATTACAGGCCATCTAACAGTCTCAATGGTGTGGCCTTTAGCGCCCTTGGCTTCTGAAGCATCTTTTTCTGATTCGGCTTCCATCCTTAGCAACAACCACCGTTTTGCTGGGCTCGTGTTTTCCTGTCAATCCAAACCGAAAAAAGGCGGACCGATTCTCTAAGAGCGGTGCTTATCTTCCAGAATGGACCGAAGGATATGTGACCTCAAACAAATCGCCGAGGTTGGGGTCTCATTGAAACCATCCTCTCCCCATCCTCTTGCCACCTTGCCACCGTGTGAAAACCGAAACCAAGTCAAGCCACGTATCACGCTTCAAAGCCCATGGTGCAGGTGGCGAAGGTGCTGGCATCAATGTCAACAAAGGTGATGCCCTAAGTGGCTGTCGTGGTTTTCGGTCGGCAGTTTGGTCGTTTGAAAGTGCCCTTTTTTTTCACACCAAAAGAATCACTAGGATCACGCACTTGGCAGAAGATGCAGCACTGGAGCCCTGCTGATTTTTTAAAAAAAACAACAAAGAGTCCACATTGGTGAAATCCTTACTCATATGACATATTCCCACTGTAGGCAATATAAGGAAAAAGAACAGTACCTGGAACCATCACCTCTCTTTTTTGCAAAAAAACGCCTCCTGCTTCTGGCCATCCGTCGGTGATTGCGCATCACCTTAAATGATGATTGTGATGATACCTTGGCACTGGAAAACCTTTACAGCTGTGGTCCATACCCATCTTGTTGACAGCACTGGGTGCTGTCTTCGTACGTACCTCACCGTCCACTTCAGTGAAAAACACAGAATTCCATTGCATGTTGCTTGAAAAAATCCGAAAATCAGAGCCGATTTTTTTTCAAGCCATCTCCATTTCAGGAACCATACCAAGAGCCATACCAAAGGCTCCACATCTTTGGGAATGCAGAACTCGTAGAATGTGTTCTTAATCCGAAGTTCAGGTCCTCGACTCAAAAAAGCATCAAGTCGATGACCAAAACCGTTAGGATTCACTGAAACAGGCTAGAAAAAAGGAGCATACAGAATGAAATGTCCATAGGTAAGGACTGAATCAATACTCAAGAAGTTCGAACTATAACTATCGCATCTAGCAAGATTGTGATTTTCAGGTCCAGAACCGGCACTATTCAGTTAATAATTGTGTATCAAAACAACTCACCATAGAACTATTTAGACAAAATTCTATCGTTTTCATCCACCAAAAACCTCGTCCCTTCCATCGAAAAAAAACTCCCAAAGCGTCACGGCCTGGACCACGAGCCGCTTCTTCTTGACCTGAGACATCGTTGGGCACAACCCTCGCAGAGATCAAGTATGCTTTCAGAGTCTGTGATGTTTTGAATTCTTTTTTTTTGGAGGGAGCCTGAGACTTTGTTTTAATGAAACATTCATCCTCTCCCTCCCCAAGAATATTTGTTGTTTTTAGTAGAGAAGTTGGCGCCTGCTTCCTCGGAATGAGCTTCTGCCCTGCCAAGCAGCTGATCGTCTTGTGGCGATACCCGCCATGTAGAGATTCATAATTCTTCGACAATTGTGATGGACCGAAAGCAACTAAAACAGTAATTCTGGGACAAGAATCTGTCAAATCAAATTGGTCCTGAAACTCCTTCCTGTTTTTGCCACTTGGTCTATCTATATATCTTATATTATATCATATCATTTCCAAAGAAAACCTCGAATGAAATCGTTCGTCACCACTGGAACCGTCACCCTCCATCTTCATCGCTTCCACCTCCGTTGGTTCTCATCGACGCTGTGTGCAATCGCTTCAAGAGCTCGTGTCCTGTCCTCAAAAAAGCAGGAAGGGTGGAAGGGTTTTGATGTTTTCTCACCTTGGAAGTTGATGTTTTGAAAACCGACTCCTGCTCAGATGTCAGTGCTGCTCGCAACACTTCCTCAACAGCCGCCAGTTTCTCCTGAAAACATAGATAAATTTTCACCAAAATTGTAGCTGATGCATTGTTGTTGTTTCGTAGATACTTCATTGAATTTTTCTCTTTGGCAATACATGAATTTCATTTTCATATTGACTATCTTCTCTGGGATGGTTCTATATATTTGCTTATCTACCCTTGCAAAAAAAACTCCTGGACATTGGCACCTTTCATAGCTGACTTCCCCACCTCCGCTTGGCGGATCTCATCTTGTCGCAGTTGTTCTTCGGCCAAGCACTGCTCCACGGTGCGTCGGGCATCCTGCGATGCCAATGGGACCGTCCAACGGAGAACATGTGGAAAAAATGCGGAAAATCCGCCTGTGAGAGGATGCTTTTGAGGTCGTTGTCAAAATAATTCCCCCGAAAGTTCCACTGCACCTTTTTTAATCGATAGTTTCATTGAAAAGCAAACATTGGAGCGCAGATACGCTTAGATACGATGCTAAATTCGATTTCCAGCTTCTATGAATCCTAAATGATGAACCACATATTCCTATTCATGGGATTTCATGGGTATATACAGCAAATCTTTCCGTTCCAGTGTTTACTAACATCACAAAGCATGGAAATCTCTGTGAAATCCAAGGTTTGAAAATACATCTACAATTTACCTGGTAGGTCTTGCAGCCAAAGATGCTGAAAAAAGACCTAGGGAAAAACCTTTGCATTGACAAACATCGAAGACATCTGCTAAGATTTGTCAGATTTTCTAGATGCCAATTCGCTGGATGCAAAATTTCTCAAGCTGAGATAAGCTGAGTATTTCTAGATTTCCTTCAGCTCTTCAGCCTCTAAATGTCCAAACCCTGAGCTTGAAAACTTCCCCAAAAAAATCGTGGCGAGAGGGCGCTCCAAGAGCTTCTGCCGCTCGCGGTGCTTGTGCAGTTCCATGGAGAGTTCGCGAACCTTTGCCTTAGCAAAGGTTTCGGGTTTCGGGTGAGTGAGTTGCTTGACTGAGCAGCTTTTGGTTGTAGGAAAAAAGTCTCATGGCCGCACCAATTGAGACCTTGTGCTTTCAAGCTTGGATTCCCCCATCTTCTCATGAATTTAAATGGCCAAATTGCCAATGCCGAGATTGGACAAATACACTAAAAATAGGTTTGTCAAACTTGCCTCGCGCCAGCGAAGGGCGCGCTCCATATCTTCAGTGTGATCCTCAGTTCGCAACATTTTTGTTTGCCTTTTTTGTTGGAAAAGGAAAACCATGTGAAACAACAACAATCTCTACCCATTGGTTTCCTGACATTGGATCCCATTTGTTGGAAAGGAAACCAATGTCAGGATCAAAATGAAGTACCTGACATTGGATCCTCATCTCCACCCATCTCTCTGGGCATCATCACTCGCGCTTTCGCCAACTCTTGATGCTTGTCTCGGACCACCGGCTGGGCCGGCTTAGCAGCCTGGGCACAAGTCATCCCCCTAACAGCCCCGCGAAACAGAACAAAAATAGTCATGCAGGTGGTGGTGATGGGAACCACCAGTGATCATTCAGATTAGACTTTATTCGGAAAGTGCAATCAATGCAATCAATGAACCCCACTGAAGCCGCCAAAAAAACCGACTTCAAACCTCCCAACCACCAAGCCTCTACCTTGATACGGCCACCGGCACTGTGATCCAACTTCACATCTGGAGGGTCCTGGCAGTTGAGTTTTGTGTCGCAAGAGAGTTGAGTTTAAAGTTCCAATCTCAACATCCATTTGAGGGTTTTCTAAAATGGTGGTACCCAATTTCCTACCAAAAATGATCATTTTGGGGTGTTTTGGGGGTACCACCATTTAAGGAAACACCCATTTGAAATCATTGTAATCCTTACTTCAATGCCAACGCATTCTGAACATTCTCATCACCAAAAACCCTGCCCTCTGATCCTGAGTTCCAGCCAAACCAAGGGCTTTTTGAAAGGACTCCTTGAACGGATCCCGTTTGGAAAAAAACGGGGGGGGGGGGGATACATTTTGGAGAAAAAAAAAAGGGGTCCAACGGTCCAACATCCATCTTTGGCACCTGAATTTGGGACCCCTACATTCTGCTTGGAGAAGAAGTCGCAGTGTAGAGGTTTATGTCAGATTCTTTTGAAACGATTTTTGCTGAAACAGTCTTTGCAACTGGAGGTCAAAGAAATAAGAACGAAGCTCGATCTTTTTAAGTTTCTCGAAGTTTGTACTTATTGTACTTCCACTCACTGTTTTTTCCCAAGATTAATGACTTTTGCCCCATTCACCGTGGCCTTTTCTGTCACCCCGGTGCCTCATCTGCAAAGTCTACGAAGCCGAAGCCCCGACACTTGCCTCAAGTTGTTGCTCAAGCTATGAGTCTACGGGGTCCACCATAAGAACCGAAAGTTACATGGGAAAAAATCAACCCTTAAGGGTTGACAGGTATTGGAAAACCTTGGTGATGGTTTCGGGTTCTCCTATTTTTGAGGGTTGTTTCAGGTGACTCTAAGGACTTCACTGGTACTGGGATCCACCATAAGTCGAACATCCTCCACTCTGCAGCCTCTATCGTAGAAGAAGTAGCCCAGGTTGTCCTCGAAAAACACACAACTTAAAGCATTGAAAAAAACAATGACAATTCCCTGCTACAGTCAGAAGACATTTTCTTTTCACAGGTTGATCATGCTTGATCCACTGTTAGTCTCACTCCTGGTGACAAAACAGCAGGATCAAATTCTTCAAAGAAGGCCCCAGATCTTGGAATTCAACTCAGACTCCCTGACCTCTTCCACAATACCTCCATCATAGCGCTCGACCTGAAAGAATTCAAGGCAACAGAAAGAGAACAGCACATTGACCGCAAAGTCTGGGGCTACAGCATGGGTCTTGGACAGCCCAGAAACAAACACCCGGAACGGATGAGGTTTCACCTCAGGTCAATGAAAAGGGATATAAATCAAATCCCATTCTTTAAATGACTTACCTTCACTTTACTTCAGTTTGCTCCTTTGATTTGCTGTTTTCACCACCGGTTTAGCCACGTTTGACGGACTTTCTAGCACAGTAAGCACATGCAACCCATTTAAGATCATCGCTTCTGGCGCCATCGTGCTGATGTTTCGCTGCCACCCACTGGGAATGCTAGCTTTGTAGATATTTCCAGTCTAAATGTCGTAAGTGAAACTCGCAACCCAGTTGAAGCACGAAGGATTCATGAAAATCTTGATGGTAGTGTTGGGGCTGTGACTGCTTCAACCTAGAAAAAAAATCGTGCACTTGAGCATCAAGTATGAATTCACAAGATGTGTCACAAGCACAAAAGTCGAAAGTGTCCCAATCAAGCAATGGTGACCACCATATCAATTCAACCCTTTGCTTCGTAGACTGTCATAAACCCATGAAGCTGCATTCTTTACTCCCCCAAGTATCAAACAGCAGCGTTTCAGTACCTGGTCGAAACAAAACTGGAAAGTTGGTTGATCCAAAAGCTCATTTCACAATGGGAATTTCCGCCCTCCCGTGAAGAAACCGCCCAACTGCCAATGAAAACAAAAGAAACCAAACCACCTGTTTTTCGTGCAATACCAGTTGCTTCAACATATTGGGTCTACCGGGGGGGTTTGCCCGGAATTTTAACATTTGGGGTGGGGTGGGGTGGGGTGGGGATGATACCGTTCCTTGCAATTGCACACATCTCCGTGCTACGCAACTGATGTTTCTTTCACTTGCACACATCTCGATGCTACGCAACTGATGTTTCTTGCACTTGCACACATCTCGATGCTACGCANACATTGTTCCAAGCCGGGCCAAACCCCCCGGCGGAGCCAACATATTGCAACGCGGTGAATCTAAAAGTCAAAACGCGCAATTAAATGTTGAGCACAGCTTAATGTAGCATGCATATTTTTGAAGAAATCCAACATGTCACTGCAAAGAACATGGTTACTTCTAAAGCGGCACAACTGCCTGCGAACGACTACAGACTCATTGTTTCTACAGTTTTGGAAGGCTGCAAACAAGAAAGAACTCGACAACCCAAAAATGGACCAGGTCCAGCAATTTTCCGATGAAAGTAGATGCCAAAGACTGTGGCAAGTGAATGCTGTGAGTGAGCCTGATTTAGTATGCAAACCACGAGCCTCCATGGACCTAACGGAGACTGCCGTACTAGCGCCTTCATCAGGAATACTATTGAAACTCAATATTCAATATGCCATCACCGAAAAGCATTGAACAGCTCGCTCAACAATTTTCATTGCATCATATCGCTTGAATGCCAGAAAAAAAATTGTCAAATTGACTGCTCGTTTTTGGAGCATTGATGCTGTCAAACATAACAGAAAACATCGTATTTGGCACGAACCATCGGCCTGCTGTATAAAATTGATAATTTTTCCATTCGAGGGCCACATTAGTCATTAGGATCGAAACGTGAAGCTGTTCACCGCCTTTTCAATGAACAAACACCTTCGTAAGGTGACGTTTGACATGGACATTTTGGTTGAGGCGGGCTGGTCACGGTGCCGTTTTTCATTCATGGAATTGAAAATATGCTACGTTGTGGGTTTAGTGCATGCTGGAACTTGGCCATATTTGTTTCAAATTTTTTTTCACCAAAACGATTTGTTTTTCTAACCGGTGGTGCTTTATGATATCGCAACCTTTCCACGAGCAGCCTTTTTTGAACAAGCGGCCTTCTTTTCGGAAAATGTGGGAAAGCGACTATTCCAAATTCCAAATGTAATTTTTGTTTGCCGTCGGTCTTGTCGAATGCACCGTGCTGCTACGTACGAAACATTTTTTTTGTAGATCCTGTGTTGTTTGCACTGATTTTGGTACAGCAATTGGCATTCCTTTGGTACAGCAATTCTTTTTCAAATCCATAAAGCAACCATCAACCCTGAAATGCAAAACAAAAAATCAAAACAACGTCATGAAGGGAACACTATGTGTTTTGCGTTCGGATTTTTTTTGTTGTCCTGGCTGTCTTTTCGCAATTTTTTGGGGACTAACCACGAACAAATTACTCATGGCCCTGCCACTTGACAACATGTCAAAGGAGCCATAGCGGCATTAACATTTTTAGCATGCAAAACAACATTCTTTAAATAATATACCATCACAATCACCCTCCATCATCATCCATCCATCCATCCATCCATCCATCCACCCATCCATCCATCCATCCATCCTTCCTTCCTTCCTTCCTTCCTTCCGTCCGTCCGTCCGCCGTCCGTCCGTCTGTCGGTCCGTCCGTCCATCCATCCATCCATCCATCCATCCATCCATCCATCCCCATCCCCATCCATCCATCCATCCATCCATCCATCCATCCATCCATCCATCCATCCATCCATCCATCCATCCATCCATCCATCCATCCATCCATCCATCCATCCATCCATCCATCCATCCATCCATCCATCCATCCATCCATCCATCCATCCATCCATCCATCCATCCATCCATCCATCCATCCATCCATCCATCCATCCATCCATCCATCCATCCATCCATCCATCCATCCATCCATCCATCCATCCATCCATCCATCCATCCATCCATCCATCCATCCATCCATCCATCCATCCATCCATCCATNATCATCATCATCATCATCATCATCATCCATCATCACCCATGATCATCCATCATCATCCATCGTCATCGCCCATCATCATCTTCTTCTTCGTTATCCATTATCACGCAAAATCATCGGTCATGAGCATCAACAGTCACCATCGTCCACTGTCACTTCGCCATCATCTGCAAAATCAAAGTTCACAGCCATGGTCCATCATCCATCATCATCCGCTATCACCCACCATCATCCATCATCATCCATCACGATCCAACTTTTCCCATCATCATCATCATCATCATCATGGTCGTCATCATCATCATCATGATCATCATCATCATCATCATGATCATCATCATCATCATCATCATGATCATCATCATCATCATCATGGATCATCACCATTGCCGTATTCAGCTACCAGAACATTGAACACCCAGAGACAGCCACTGGTCATCATCCGTCATCATGACATAGGATCATCAGCAATCAATCGACCATCGTTTTTTTTGGTCCATTGCTGCGCTCATCATAACGATAGGTAGACCCAAGAGTCAACTATGGAAAGGTCTTGTAAGTACCAACAAATAAGACAAAACACAAAAAAAATAAGCCAACTAACTAACAAGAGGTTGAAACAGTGAAACGTGCCCTGGCTGTCATTGCTTCGTCAACAAAATTCGCCCCGGCTTCATCTTCTGTAGCAGGTAGTCAATGATGCAATTGTATACTTAGTATCCCACTCCTTGCTCTCACCGATAAAAGCTTTTACCATCGTAAACTCAGTTGGACGCTCCGTTTTCTCCACAACATCCCCCTTCCTTTGCCCCTAGTCCTGACTCCAAACGTCCCCGAATGCCTGGCAAAGGCAGCACCTCCTCAAGAGTCACTCTGGAAATGTGTTTCAATTTACCGACAACACTCGACCTGTGGGACATGCAGTTCCTCCTGCGAGCGGCGCACCGGCCGTGGTCCTTATCATAAAAGCAAAGGCGCTGATAAAGGTACCTTCAAGGGCAAAGACCAGTTTCCCTCCGATAAGCCATCCCTGAATCCTGGTCCTCCCGATTTCTCCAAAGGTTCTGCAGTGGGCGTTTAAAGGCCAGCTTGCAGCCTGGGCATACTGTCCGGTTCGCAGCATGGCTTCCCCTCTAATTGCCCTCCCCTTGATTTGGTGCCTCTTTGTCCTATTTGCACTTCCCTTTTAGATTCACGCTTCTCATCCTGGGTCTCTTGTACCCCTATCTTCTCCTTGATGGGGCCAGTATGGATATCCTTTCCTGCTCGCCCCTTCTTTCCCTCTCCTCTACGCCTTTGCTTCTCTTTGTACCATTGCCGCCTCTTCTCCTACGTCTCCTTCTCTCCTTTGGTTTCGCCCTGTCACTTCGCGCCTGACTTGCTTCCTCTACGACATTTCTCCTCGCTTCCCCCACTTTCTTCCCTTCTATGGCCAGCCTGGGCATACTGTCCAGCTCGCCGCTTCTTGCTAATCTGTGTTCTTCGTTATCCTTCTTTTCCTTTTGTCTTATCCTTCTCTGCTCCCCTTCTGTGAAAACCACGTAAGAGAATTACGGACCTTTTTCACTGTCGTTCTTGAGCCAAACATCCACACGTTTAGTGTGCTCAGTGAAACTCTTCCAGACTTCCTCAAGTCTAAGCTTTGCTAAACTCAGCAAACTCTCTTCTAAACACAGAGCTACGCAGTCTAAAACAGAACCTAAACTGGTTCTCTCCAAAGCAAACACAGTGGCTGTCTATTCTCTCCAAAACCAAACAAAACAAAGAAACACCAGGTCAGCACTCCCTAACTCCATCATCAAGGAGATCTACACCTACTAGACCTAACTTTCACACCCCTTCTTGTAGATCGGACAAAGAAGTTAAGCTCCACACTCTTCTCATTTAAGATCCAGACCATTGTAAGATACGGGCTACTAGGTTCCAGACTGTTAACCTGTTGTTGGTGTTGTGATACCCATCAGACTTTCATGTTCTTTCACAGAGAAACTAGTTCTCTCAAGATGAACAAGCTCAATGTGATCATCTGGGTATGGTTGTTTGCTTGTTCTCATCATGCAACAACATGACACAACATCTGCTACATGAAACCTGCAAGACAACTTCTGACATGACATGCAACATGTTGTGGATGCACTACCCCGGCTGCTCCACCAAAACAAACCCTTCTTCTTTGTGGATGCGCTACCCTGGCAGCTCCACTTCATTCATCAACATCTCAAGAAACAAACATCTGAGAATGCACATCATGATCCATGACATCTGAATGAAATCATCTGCCTATCTGACAACCCTGTCTTCACTCAACAAAGATGCATCTGGGGAAGGAAACTCTCGCGAAATTTTCCAAACCCTAAACCCTAAACTCCATGTTTTGGATTCTCGGTTCCTGAGAGGGCCACTGCCGCGAAAGAAAAATCCTAAACCCTAAACTCCAGATTATCAAAGTTGCATTCAACTCTCAACTCTTGAAATCTTCATCTTCAAGTCATGCAACATTGACTGCATCTTTTTCATTCTCATCCTCAAAGCCTTCGTTTCATCTGGGGCTCTCACGGTCTTCCACAATTTGTGGGTGTGATACCTGGATTCAATCTCAACCTAAGGCAATACCGAGAAAGACGAGTTCTTTCCTGAAATCTATTCAGCTCCTCCTCAATAGTCGAACTGTATGAGACCCTCTGCCAGGTTGAATCATGCGTGATATATAGCTGGAATTGAAAATGTCTCTTCAGCAACTTGAATCGAAATACCTCATCCAAGTGTCTTACCAAAGTCCACTTATAGGCATCTACAGTACTTCCAAGTACTTGCTGTAGAGGTTCGATGACAACATGACTGACTTCCACAAGGAAAAGATCTTCAAAAAGAAACTCAACCTCTGTCATAGGATTTGGTCCTAAGAACGGAGTCCAGACCACATCGTCTTCCTCACGAGGAGACTCTTCTTCACCTTCCTCTTCGAGAAAAACACTTCCAATGTTCGGTGGAGGCACTGCATCTTCCAGTTCTAACAGGTCCATGCTGATATCAGGTGTTTCAGACATTCTTTCACTTCAAATGACTCACTATCGATGCAAAAACTCACAAAGAAATCCTTGAGCCACAGACACGCAAACATCTGAAATCAACACACTGCTTCTCAGAAGTACATGAAAACTGCAACGTGCACAAACCACTCAAAAAGGCATCTCTTTGACCTCCCAGATGTCCCGCTGAGATCTATGCTCAGAAGCAATGCCTACACTTCTTCACAATCCTCTTTGACTGCAATGTCTGAGAGATGACTATATCTACGATGAAAG
>DF242255.1:30323-60074 GCA_000507305.1 Breviolum minutum Mf 1.05b.01 | reverse complement strand
TCCACGACGTTTATCCACGACGCTGGATTCCTGGATGCTGGTTGTTAGCGTTGAGGCCTTTAGATGCATTGAACGCAGTGCTGATTTGGCTGCTTTGAGGCTGAACTTTGGGATGGTGAAATTGGGACCCCTATAAATGGGTAACTGGTTGTGAAATGGGGCCCCTATACATGGAGGTATTTCACCCCAATTTATACTGGTAGTTTTTTTTCCAGTATTGTTTGAATTTTCATCCCGAACGGGGGAAGATGATTCACATATTGACTTGCACATATTTTTCAAAATGGCTTTGTTGAAAACCATCAAGTAGAGAAGAAAGTGGATGGATGTTGTGGCTGTTGTTAAAAAAAAAGATTGGTCACACAGAGGGATTTTTTGTCATGAACATTTCCATGAATTTTCTCCCACCTTGGGACCCCCAGGATGCCAGGTAGCTTAAAGGCACGAAGGTTCAAGGGACCGTAACGATACGATTTTTACCGATCCTTATCCGAATGTGAAACATGTCATCCTGATTTTTGGTGACTTTTTTTCGCGGCAAAGGGGGGTTGTGGATCCAAAAAAACACCTGAGCAATGAACAAGAAGGCCTCCGGTTGTTTAAGGTATATGGGGGATTAATGCTACCCATAAATATGCAATGGATCCCTATATTTGTGGTATATTATGGTGGGATCCCAATGAATATATCCCCTAAATATGGTAAATTAGTTTTCTTTTAATATTATGTGGAGATCATAGTGCAGTAAGCCAAAAAATCAGGATCCCTATTAAACAACCAGGATTCAATGGAAACGAACGTATCCAAGGGTTTTTTCCGTGGCTCACGTAGGAAGCCATCCACCGACTCATCGAAAAATTCTGACTCATGGGGGGTGTCGGAAAGAACTTCCGATGATAGTAGATATCCCTAGACATCCAGGGCCACCGAAACTGAGGTTCGGTATGACTGGACCCCAAAAACCTACCCAAAAAGACTAGGGTATGCATTATATATATATGAAGGTTCCTTTTCTCATTCCCTGTGATCATTTAGAAAAGAGTGGGGTGGAGGGTTGTTGAAACATTCACATCCGAAAAAAGCCAGCTTTCTTTTGACGAGATTCAAGGGGGGGACATACCTATCCTTCCTGAAATCAACAAAAAAACACCTGAAAATGGATGCGACCTGAAAGATTCTGTCTTTTTTATCTTTGTGGATGGTTTTGGGGATGGTTTCCTTTTTCACTGCCAGACATCGTCGTTTCAAAGACATGAACAGCAGCATTGACCCCCCCCGGAAAATTTCGACCGAAACATCACCGGATTCGTTTGCAGGAGTGGAGCCGAGAGTGAGAGTAGAAGTGGAGCACCAAGCGGCGGGGAGCGGACGTGTTTTGGGGGGGAGGTTTGGCAGCGCTTTCTATAGTCTGCAACCCTGCAGAAAGAATATCTGGGTGGTGGTTTCAATTTTCTTCTATTTTACCCCGATCCTTGGGGAAATGACCCAATTTGACTGATATTATTGAGATGGATCGACACCACCAACTAGATATGATTTCAGGTGATTCAAGCCAGACTAGTTTTGATTTATTGTGGTTGTTTCCATTAAGTATTTTTCTTCAGGGACTCTTTTTTGAGCCTCTCTGGTCCTTAGCTATTGAATGGAGGGACAGGAATTGAGGAGTGACCAAGGGCCCCTGGTCATTTGCTGTGTAGGGGATAAAAAACTACCATCGGGATTATTTCATAAGCCATTATCAAGTGGTAGTTTAGTATACAACATAATTTCCACGCCAAAATTCGATTGTTTCAGGAATTGGGTGGAAATACTGCGGTACTATTCACACAGGTATCGGCTTTTCATAGAACTTTCAAGTTTTCCAATCGTATTTTTTGTGTTGTTTTTTGTTCTTCTTGGTGGTCGGGAATTTCACAGCCGATGGTTCTGACAGGAAGTGCTGCAGATGCTGTCGATGCTTTGACCAACGATGAGGACCGTGATTGTTGAGCGGGGCCATGACCTTCAGCAAAGATTTCAGGTACCTAAAATGGAGGAATCCTCACCTAATGTAAGCTGTACGGGTACGGCTTATGTAAGGGAATCCTCATCCCGTGAACGGCCTTATAAGACACAGTACCTCCAAACTAGGTACCTGAATCCTTTGGCGAAACCTAGACGTTCGAGCTTCCATGAGGGGAAACATGATAGTGATAGTAACGAGTCAGATCATAAGTTGGGTTTTAAACCCTTGTGGATTTGGTACAATTTTCAACCAACCTACAGTTGGATTTTCTTTTTAACATAAGGCCTTGTAATTACAGCTTCACCTGTTCTCGATCCAATTTTTCCATGAAAAAATATTGAAGAAACAACCAGAACAAAAAATATGGCATCAAACCAGGATTTCCCGGAGATCGGATGATTGTTTTCACGTCGCACCTCAAGAGGGATGAAGTTGTGCTGAAGTTTTGCGGGATGGCTATAAGGCATCCTGCTTCATCCAAAAAACTTGAGAATGGGAAAGCATCATGCCAACCTTGCAAGGACTTGCTAATCGGTTTCGGATCTTTTTACCATTAACTGTTATTTCTCTCATCCAAAATTATATTCGGAATACATGGCGAGCTGGGTCAATTTCTTAGGGTATCAAATATTTTCAGTATTGACAGGTCCTCCCTTGGGGTTCCATAATTTTTATTGAATCACCGCTCACCATGGAGTTACATAGTTTCCATGGTGACACTGAGAGTTTTCCATCGAAAATTTGAGAAAAAACAGACCTTAAAGGATCCGGCGAGTGGACCGAGTTTTTGATTTCGAACGTTTTTTTTTAAATTTCGAATCTGACGACCTTACATCCGAAGGTGTGATTTGTGTCACTCTAAAACGAACATTTCCAATGGCACCTGAAAAATTGATGTTCTTTTTTCGATTTTTTTTGGCCTTTCATTTTGCGGGTTTTCAAGGCCTGTTAGAAAAAGGAGATTTGGGGCTCGTTTCAGGAAGGCTTAGATGAATGTAAACCCGACAACTCAGTTTGAATTGACGGGAGTTCTGCTTTGAATTGCTGGAAATTCATCACTTTTCTTAGTCTCCCCTGTTAACAGGCACGTGCGGCAGGGGTTTATAGATCTGGGGTTCACACTACAAACACAGCAACCCGACCCTGGTAGAATCCTTCTATGCCCACTTCTGGTGATGGTAGTATCAGTATGGCCACTTCCCTCTGAAGATACTGAATACTTAATAGCGTAGGCGGTTGGAACTGTGACTACCTCCAATCACCATGGTCTCAACTCTACATTTATATGTAGAGTAGTCATCTCACGCAACAAATTCCCAGAAGATGTCCTGTTAATTAAAAGATCCTGGCACCAGTTCATTGTTAGTTTATCCCACTACTTACCAATGGTTTTCATACATCCGGGTATTTTCTCGATGGAAACTCTCTTCATCATCAACAGTATCACTCGTGTCCCGGCGACAGGAAGAGACATCGCAAAGTTTCACTTTCAGGTCGAAAAAAAAAACTTTCATGTTGGAGAAAATCGAGGAAGGCTGTAACGGGTCTTCCTGTGAATGGAATATGGTGATGAGCAAAAAACAAAGAAATTCTCATAGGAATGAGCTGATTCAACAACTAAGGATTCGGGATGTTTGTGGGGGTGATTTTTGTCCTTTCTGAACCATCAGATTGATCGCGAAGAGCTACCTATCTATGGCTGAATCATCAAAAATTGGGTTCACTTTCTTAAACAACAAAATCTAATGCCAACATGAAGACGTTAAAATGGCCCTGGATGTTGTTGTGAAAATCGTCATGATTTTCTTAAAAGGCTAAACCCACAAGAGGCTCGTTGGGTTTTCATCTCCCAGGTTTGGTTGTTTCTGTGTAACTTTCCGTTGATTTTTCCGGCGAATCGAACTGCTGGAAGTCCTTTGTTTTGGGAGAAGAAATTTGTTGAATTTTGGGAGCCACATGGGGATCATCCCATGACTCGTAAGTAGTTGCCGCAACTATGGTTAGTATATAAGTCCCCAAGACCTGGGGATGCCAACCCCTTTCCAAATGGCACCATTCATGGCTTTTAAAATGGGGGGTTGGCCCCTCACTACTTACTAGATGGGATCCTCCGAGCGTATTTTTGATATGTTATACTGTTATGAAGGTCGGTCCGACACTTTTGTTGGGAGGCCTTTTTATTGTTGATTTTGAAGCATTCCTCCCTATTTGAGCAATGAAAAAAACCTGGTTGGCTAGGTTATATAGGGGATTATACTACCCAATTATATAGGGATTATAATAAACCAATATAAGGATCCCTATTAAACAACCAGTATCATGGAAAGTGATCAGGTTTTTTTTCGTGGCTCATTTAGTGTTCACTACTTTGGGTTGCCCATGAACCTTCCCCAGCCTTTTGGTCAACACAAAAATCCCCCAAACCAACCACCTCAGGGAGGAAGGAAATCTAGTAGCAAGAAACACTAGCTGACCCGACCCGGTCACAAACTGCAAACCTTGAACCCCCCCCCACCTTTGGACATAATCCTTGACATAATCCTTAAAAGGAAGCTTATGGCTTATGGTGACCACAAGTTTTTTCCCATGGAAAAAAACCAAGCTGCCAACCAAGTTTTCCACCGTCTGTGGATCCAGGTTGCAACGGTTCGGTGTAAAATTGGTGACCTTGGCATCTGAACGAGCTCGTGTAGCAGCGAATCAGGTGAGCTCAACTGTTTTTTTTTGCATCGTTTTTTTTGTTGCCATCGCTTGTAAGGGATTACCAGGATGCACAAGAAATAAAGCCCAAGACTTACAGATTGTTGATTGCTTCAGAAATTTGGTTGAGCACTAGTTTGGAAGTTAACAGTTTGATAGGTCACATCGCACTATCTAACATCAGCTTGCAAAGGAATCTCATCAAAATCTTTGGATTTAAGCTATCAACAGTACCACAATGATTACCATTTCTCTTGTTCTTTAGGAGCTACTCTTATATTTTCCTTGACCTGCTTTTTGGAGGGTGGACCTTCCATTTTATGGGGCAAATCTTCCAAAATATGGGGCCTTATTTGGGTTGTAGGTTTTTGCAAGGGTACGAATCAACCCGTTTCTTAGACTTCTCTAAGCCCCCCCAGAAGTTGGATGGGTCAACATCCCGCACTGAAGATCCGCCATCATGGAAATTATGATTGGAACAGCAAAGACTCCGGAGATTTTCCAAAATTTTGTTGGTGCAAGGCTCTGTTCGTTTTTGTTTTTTGGAGAGTGTAGATGGTTCCGTCGTCTCCCTAAGCACCAAGTCTCAGAGGGGGGTAAAATGACATTTTGAAACAGATTTTCGGGAAAAAATCACATTTTTTTCCGGAGGTGTAACTATAGTATCAATGCTTTCTCCATTTACCAGAAAATCTTCCAAAAAATATCTTTTCAGGGGTTTTGGGGGGTTACCCTCCTAGGAACTAATAAAAGTCCCATCCCAGCAAAAGCACTTTAGAGTCGATGATTCTCCTTTTCTCATGGTGGGATATGCTAGTTTTCTTGAGTGTAACTTTGAGTACGAACCAAATTGAGATTTGCTTTGAACTTTCTCACCCCAATTTCAGACACATCTAAATCACAATAAACAAATCATGAGTTTTTACCAAGAGGGTCTAAACAGGATTTTGTTGAGGGTCACCGGGCCTTCCCGTGCTTTCCGCTTTCCCCAATGGCCAAGGCGGCAGGAGCGGCAATGGCCAATGCCTTGCCAGAGTTGCAAGAACGCTTATGTACCGAGGTGCCAGTGGTGTTCGGTCACGGTCACATCATACGGGTTTTTTCGTGAGTTTTTGGTGGACCTGTTTAAAAAAAACACACCGAAACAATTTTCGGGTGGGTTTGTAACAAAAAAAACCCATGGGAAATTTGAAGCATTTTTTTAAAATGCGTCTCAGGGTTCATGTTGTCCATCCCCCTTTTTTTTGGGTTGGGTGGGTGGGTGTTTTATGACATCATTCACTACAGGGGGGGGTTTTTGCATGATGGTACGTGGAACTCACCCTGTTTTTGGTGAAGTTTCAGGGTCACTTTCTGAACGCTCAAAAAGGCGTAATCTTCACCTCCGAAAACGAACAGCGAAGGAACGGAGTGCAAGTACCCCCCGAAACGGAAAAGGAGAAACCAAGTTGGATGCATCTCGCAACTGTCAAGTTCCAAATACCGCACCTTTTTCATCCCAAGGAAAAAAAACCTCGAAAAAACCCGAAAGGTGAAAGGTCTCCACTACAACATGAAGCCTCTGAAGGAAGTTGAATTTCCGACTGAAAATGGGTCCACAAACATCCGAGGCCCTAGGCGTGTTAGGTTTACCCAGAGTGTGGCCCCTACGTCTTCAGGCGCAACAGCACCATGCGATGCTGGAAGAAGCCCAAGAAGCAGCCTTAATGGAGGTGTCCTTCTCAGTCAAATGCGCCACGGTCAAAAACCTGGCTAAGGAGACTTTCCATGGGAAATCCTGGTTGGTTAAATAGGGATACCAAAATAGTGGTTTATGCACATAACTGGGTAGGTTCTCATCTTCGAAGAATACCCTAAACAACCAGTTTGGGCCACTGTTTTCATTTGCTCAAATGGTTCAAGTCTAAATGGTGAGCCCAATCCAGGTAACCCATTGCGCCCAACGAAAAGCAGGGTGTGTTTTTGTGCTCCGCCTTCAGCCATCTGCTTGGAGCATCATCTCCAGGACGGGACGGATACGTGGTTAATAACCATGGTGATCGTTTTTGTCCCCTAAGGATTGGCTTCTGGGACCCCTTCCAAATGGCCTTTCACTCCATGGCGCTATAATTGGGGGGCCCATCCCAACGATCCTTACCACCATCCTGGGAGCCCATCCTCCAAGTAGAGGTATACTTTTTTTTTTCCCAGAAAACACATGGGGAAAAGACCACGACATGCCTCTCATGGGTCCCTGGGAGATCCATTGTGGAGATCCAATTAGGGAGGGCTCCGAGCTTGGCAGGGGATATTTTCAGGATCTATATCAACGGATTTTTCAGGTTCTGGTAATAGGTGGTAGGCTTAGGTAGCATAGAATCACCTAGAACTGAATGATTTTATGATTACAGAGGGTTTTTCACCCTACTGAAATTGGGACAACACTCTTTTTCCGAAAGTGGTAATGCGATGATCAGTCCCCCATTTCAGGCCAAAGGATCATGGAACTTGTGTTCTGTTGTGAATCATCGACGTGTGTCGTCGCTCCTCACGTCGATGGTTTGGAAGATGGCGCTTGATTTTTGAACTTAGTGTTGCGCTTGTGCATTGTGAACCATAGCTTTTTTTTCTTCGAATTTTCGCGCTTGGTAATGAATCAAATCCTGCCAATACTCTTCTTTCCGTAATTAACCAAAAGGAAGTGGCAAAGAGGGCCCTGGAAGATACGTTATACGTTCTAGAAAGTGTGATTTTCTACTGCCAATTGGAGAAAGAGGAAAAGCTTAGTGACATATCATGATTCGATGTATGACCCAGCGACCTAATTTTGTATCCAGTCTCACTGAGATGAATGTGGTGAGAGGTGATATACTATATGATTTATATTCATATACGCCCCGGAAATTTAACATAGATACCAAAAATAATAGTTTGGAACATGTATCTTCTTTCAAAACTTTTTCAATTTTGGGTCTCTAGAGTCTCTTATGTGAGATTTCAGGGGGTGGGTTTTTGGGGAGTGTCCCATCTACATCCTGGGAAAATCAAACAAATGGAACCAACCCAAAAATCACCCGATTTTGAAGTTCGGAAAAAATCAGCTTCGAAAAACTGTCCAGAAATTTTTTTTGGGGGGTTCGTTCAACAAAAATGTGAGAAAGGCGGCGTCACCTGGCAAGGATGTATTGGTAAAAAATCACCACTCCCATTAAATCTTGGGTGTATTACATCCCTGAAAACTAACATGGAACACAAAAATGGAGGTTTTGGAAGCAAACAAACATACACTATGCTAGGTGGTGGCAACTCAAATATTTTTTATACCCCGAACCCTGGGGAAGAATTTCCAATTTGACGAGCATATTTTTCAACTGGGTTGAAACCACCAACTAGTCTTGGGTGTATTGCGTTGGCCCCGAACTACTGTAATCCACCTTCTGGGGAGTTGGCGATCGCCATTTCTGCTTTCACAAGTTTTGTGTACTTGGAGGAGTGGGGCTGCCTGGACCGACATAAAGTAGTTGGCCGGACGGGGCCCACCCCCCATTTATAAGCCATTTGTTTTTTGCAAATTTGGAAGGGGTCCCACAACCCCGACTGAAAGGGGAATTACTAAATACCATGGTTATTAACAACTTACACCTCGGATACCCAAAATGATGGGTTGGAAAAGCCCTCTAGGCTCTAACCGTCAGGAGGTGAGTGGTGTCGCCCGGGCGATCCCGGGCGCTAATAGAGCCATGCTACATGATGGATTTTCTGCGATGACACATATCCATGGATATTTGAGGCAATATTCACAACTGGAGTATGTATGCAATTGCAATCGATCAGTACATTCATTTCATCTGGGGATCACTTCTGAGATCAAATGTGAAGGTGGTGTGGTTTGGTTGGATGCCTATATCCTACCTCCATTGATTTCTTTGACTGACCATTTGGAATGTGATTGCGATATGAAACATCAACAAGCTATCCTCACTGTGGATCAACGAATTTGGTCTGAGAAGTTGCGTGGGGCTTCTTCCATTTTTGTGGCCAATGTGTATATCTCTTTTGATGAGGCTAGACCGGTTTTGAATGCGGCTCATGCACATGCAATTCTCATGAAGGAATTTTCCAATCGAACATATAGTGACAATGGTGTGACAACATCTGAGCTATGTGCAGGTGGTTTCGCAGGATGGATGCATGCATCGGATGTGTGTGTGAAACATGGATGTGACATCCGCCATTTGTTTGCTGTTGAATGTGAACAAGACATTGCGGACACATACTGTGGAACATGGAAAAATGCAAGACAAGTGCATGATATCCAGGATTGGCCTGACGACATGTTGCCTTCCAATTTCCCTTTGTTTGTGACCGATTTACAACAAGGATGGTGGCTTAGTTTAGTGGGAGATATCATGCCGGATATTCTTTTCCTTAGCGCTCCATGCCCTCCATGGTCCAGTGCTTCGACGGGAAAGGGGTTGAGATCAAGTGAAGGGTGGGTGACTGTGGCTGCTTTGGTGGCCTGTGTTTATCTGAGACCCAAGTTGGTTGCATGGGAACAAGTTGCAGCGATTGACAAACACCCTCATTGGGGGGCAATCAAATTTCTGATCCAAAAATGTGGCTTCAAGATCATCGTGAGTCACAAGAACAATCTGTTGACATTGTCTCCTCAAAATCGGGAAAGGTTGTTGATGCTCTTGATCCACACACATGTACCTTGTGAAGATGCATTGATCGAAAGGTTCAAATTTCCTACATTCAAGTTGCAGTCATTGATATCTTTTCAGGCGATGCAATGGGATATCAGTAGGTTTCAACAATTGGTTCAGATTGATTCCAAGGCTCTTGACAAATACTTGGATGAGAAACTCATGCCTAAGAGTTTTGATGGCAAAAGAATCCGGGTTGATATGATGTCATATCGAATCAAGAAACCTTGGGAATCAGTTGGTTGCATCATGGCCAGTTATACTCATCAACATGAATTGAGTTTGGACCTCTTGAGATCCAAAGGTTTGTTTGGTACACTGTTGCAACATGGCGAACATATCAGATTTTTGTCACCAATTGAGTGTGCGATGTTGATGATGCCTTGCCATGACACATTCATCCCATTTAACCAGGTGTTGCACATGAGAGTGATTGGCAATGCAATCTCATCGGTTCATGCTGCCTTCCTTTTGGGGGGGGCGTTGATGATTTTGGACAAAGGTGTATTTCCATGCAATGATCCATGTTCGTTGATTGTGCAAGTCATGAAAGAAAGGTTGCATTTTGGGAATTCAAGAATTGTGGAAATTGACAATGGATGGATTTTGAGGAAGACTTCCCAGTTGATCCACCAACGATGTGAGTGTGATGAACTTCCCATTTCACCTACCCAAAATGAACCGAAATTCATGAGAGCATCCATCACAAGTGGAAGTTGGGCTATCAAAGGTTGGATTGAAGGTGGAATGTCTTTCACTGTCGTTCTGCAAGCCTTTGGTCAAGAACATCAGATTGGAACACAAGTGAAAAGAACCAGTGATAAATTGGTCATCATTTTGCCGAAACCTTTCATTGTACCTATTACCAAGATCAACTGGCATGAAACTACCACGGGTGCAATCATGGTTATGTGTAAGGGTACTTTCGTGATCGTTTGGAGAAGACATGCTCCAACCATCGAAGCACTTTTGCGATTGATTCCCCAAGTGACGGATATTCAAACTGAAGGATCGTGCCTTTCGAATGTCATTGGTCGTGCAATGTTGTTGCATGATAAGCCACCTCCTATTTGCATGTTGTTACCTACGGGGATTGACATGAGTGCTAGGTGGGTGAGACATTTGCCATCATTCAAATCACAATCAGGTTGTATCACTGCCACAATGCCTAGAGATTTGTATCAGCTTTTTGTCTGTACCATGAAGGCAGCAGGAATCGATCAAATGTGTGCAATCTGGGGATGGACTATTTGTATGTCAGTTGAAAATGACAATGCAAATCAGGTTGATATTTTCTTCAGACGTGTTCATTGCCCTGTAGTTTTGACGACTGACAACATGTTTGATTTATTGACCATGTGGATCATGCGTTTGTTGTTACCTCCCGACCGTGAAGCATTTGCATCCGGTGTCCATTTGTGCATCCGATTTCATAGCTCAATGGTTTGGGAAGGGTATGTTGAAAGAAACTGGACATTCCAAGAGGTCAACTATCCATGGATGATTGCAATGAATGCTTTCCAAAAAGATTGTCCTATTCGGGCGGTTGTCAAAGGAAAATGGAAACATGAAGATGAATCAATGGTTGACAATGAACATGATACATCAGTTCGAGTACAATGGATCCTACCTACACATGGGGGAGGAAAAGATGAAATCAAATTTGCTGCAAAAAACAAGTTGGCTTCCGTTCTTCTTTTGAGGGGTGTCTCCTTTTCTGATGTGGCGGATTTTGTTGACATTGTGACAAAGAATGTATCCCCCGGAAAGTTGCTTCATGAATTATCCAGTGTTGACAAACCATCCGGATGGAAAAATTTCAGTGAATGGCTTTCCAAGATGGGACATCCAATTCCACAAACTGATCGTCATATGGAAAATGCTGTTCAGAAGATTCAGAATGCAGTCAGGAAAAGAAAAGATATCCAGAAACAAAGGGTTGTGGCAAGTCAGATCAATATCCTACCTGATCACTTTCGTAAAGATGATGGCACCCCTGCATTAATTTTGAAGACAATGATTGATGCAAAATCTGGTGTGATTCTTCTTGACCCTCAGGATGCATCGGCCTGGATTAATGATCCCAAACCCATTTCGCAGGAGTCCCTGGCATGCATTGTAATTGGTCATGAGTGTCCAGCCGAAGACACATGTAAGTGCCGAAAGATTTCCGTTCCTGCTGTTGATGGCAAGGGACAACCTCTTTTGGTTGCGGGATGCATGCATCAGCTGGGCACCAAAGATATCATCATTCCGCAAGATGACATGGTCACCATGCCCACTGAACAATCCGTCATCATGAGCTTCACTGCATACAAAGATGAATGTGATAGGGACCTTTGGAAAGCTATCATTGATAATCCTGTCAAAGTGATCCTCCAAATTGTCAGAAAGGATTTTGATCAGAATTTCTTATCCTGTGGTCCTTGGGGCCGGTCATGGAGGTGTGATAAGAAATCTGCAGGGAGTGACATTGCCAATTCCTTTCAGTTCCATGCTAGGGTGAAGAAAGAGCACTTCAAGACTATCATGAATTTGTCGGGAAGGGGACCTATTTACATGACACCGAAAAGTGAAGACAAAGGTCTCTTGCCAGGTTGGGCCATTGTATGGATGCATTCATCCAAACAGGATGTCTTCATATCTATGTCAAAGATGCCAGTGGACCATGCAGGTTTGGTTCGAACAGATAAGGGTATTGGCATTCGTGTCAAACAGGATGTGTTTGAACAAGCATTCAAGTTTCTGAGGCCCAGTGATAAACCACCACCGTCAGTTGCAGCCAAATTCCTTTACAAACTGCAACCATTGCCTGCTGGGATGACTTCGGAAAACATCATGGAGTTCACACATTCAAAAGGTTGGACAACTCGTCCGTTGAAAGCCCTGGGTAGTTCAGCTTGGCTTGTTGCTTCTGAAAAGCCGGCACCTCAACAATGGATTGGATTGAATGGCACATTGGTCCTTGTGAAAGCAGTTGAACAAGCACAGCAGAGAGATAAACCCATTGTTCTAGCAGGCAGATTGGAAACAACACAGCAGAACAAAAGCAATGAGGTAAACAAAGGGGTTGACCCATGGGTTGTGAATTCTGATCCTTGGCAACAATATCAACCTTTATCATCGCATGCAGGGGGTAAATCTTTAGCATCTGGTTTACAATCCCATTCAGTGACAGATCCGTCATTAGCGAAGAGATTACAAGAACAGGATGATAAGATTCAGTCATTGCAGACATCAATGCAAGATATTCAGAAGTATCAAAAACATGCCGAGGTGAATGCAAAGTCGTATCAGCAACAATTGGATGGTAAGTTGCAATCATTTCGTGCAGAAGTTGGTGATCAGATGACATCTCTTTCGTCCCAGTTCCAAGCAAGTTTGCAACATGCTCTGTCCAAGCAGGACAGACAAATTAATGCAGGTTTTTCCGAGCTCAAGTCGTTATTCATGCAAAGTAGGGGCTGTGACGAGGAGAGTTTGGCGGCCAAAAGATTGAAAGGAAACAAAAGCAAAGAGACACCCAATGAAGTCAAGGAGTTTGCAATGCATTCCGATGAAGAGATGGGTGCATCGCCAGTAAAAACCACATGAAGATTTTTCTGCCAGACAGTCGTTGCATTCGTTGTGAGATACCATTTCGAGTGCGCAATTAGTTTCTTGCATTTACGATCCATATTTTTTGGTGTGGACCGTGTAGTTAGTCTTTCCGAGTTTGCCTACTTACTTGGAACACGGGTTGGTGAGGCAGGACATCCAGGACCCAGTGATGACGGAAATCAATGTGAAAATCATGATACTATTAAGTTGGCTGTTATTAACCCTACTGCTGTTTATGGTAAACAAGATGATATTTTTGATATTGGTGCAAATTGTTACTGCCTCGCTGAAACGTCAGCCACTTTCGCCATACAGAAGCAGATGACTCTTGAAGCAAGAAAAAATGGTTTTACACCGTTCTGGGGTCCCCCNGAACAAATAAGGGTATTGGCATTCGTGTCAAACAGGATGTGTTTGAACAAGCATTCAAGTTTCTGAGGCCCAGTGATAAACCACCACCGTCAGTTGCAGCCAAATTCCTTTACAAACTGCAACCATTGCCTGCTGGGATGACTTCGGAAAACGTCATGGAGTTCACACATTCAAAAGGTTGGACAACTCGTCCGTTGAAAGCCCTGGGTAGTTCAGCTTGGCTTGTTGCTTCTGAAAAGCCGGCACCTCAACAATGGATTGGATTGAATGGCACATTGGTCCTTGTGAAAGCAGTTGAACAAGCACAGCAGAGAGATAAACCCATTGTTCTAGCAGGCAGATTGGAAACAACACAGCAGAACAAAAGCAATGAAGTAAACAAAGGGGTTGACCCATGGGTTGTGAATTCTGATCCTTGGCAACAATATCAACCTTTATCATCGCATGCAGGGGGTAAATCTTTAGCATCTGGTTTACAATCCCATTCAGTGACAGATCCATCATTAGCGAAGAGATTACAAGAACAGGATGATAAGATTCAGTCATTGCAGACATCAATGCAAGATATTCAGAAGTATCAAAAACATGCCGAGGTGAATGCAAAGTCGTATCAGCAACAATTGGATGGTAAGTTGCAATCATTTCGTGCAGAAGTTGGTGATCAGATGACATCTCTTTCGTCCCAGTTCCAAGCAAGTTTGCAACATGCTCTGTCCAAGCAGGACAGACAAATTAATGCAGGTTTTTCCGAGCTCAAGTCGTTATTCATGCAAAGTAGGGGCTGTGACGAGGAGAGTTTGGCGGCCAAAAGATTGAAAGGAAACAAAAGCAAAGAGACACCCAGTGAAGTCAAGGAGTTTGCAATGCATTCCGATGAAGAGATGGGTGCATCGCCATTAAAAACCACATGAAGATCTTTCTGCCAGACAGTCGTTGCATTCGTTGTGAGATACCATTTCGAGTGCACAATTAGTTTCTTGCATTTACGATCCATATTTTTTGGTGTGGACCGTGTAGTTAGTCTTTCCGAGTTTGCCTACTTACTTGGAACACGGGTTGGTGAGGCAGGACATCCAGGACCCAGTGATGACGGAAATCAATGTGAAAATCATGATACTATTAAGTTGGCTGTTATTAACCCTACTGCTGTTTATGGTAAACAAGATGATATTTTTGATATTGGTGCAAATTGTTACTGCCTCGCTGAAACGTCAGCCACTTTCGCCATACAGAAGCAGATGACTCTTGAAGCAAGAAAAAATGGTTTTACACCGTTCTGGGGTTCCCCAGTCAGCTCAAGGCAGTCTTTTGAATTTGATAGACCTTCATTGCGAGGTGAAAGCCTGGGGACTTGTTTGATGACTGATTTACCGGCTAGAATTTGTCCCTTGGAATTTTCTGATGACATTGTTTCTTCATGCCGCATGTCGCATGCTATTATCAGGATTGGATGCATAGATACATTGGTCATTACCATTTATGGGGCTACGGGATATTCGGCTGAAGCACGTAAAGCTAATGATTATCTTGTGGCATCAGCATTTCAGATGATGACTGATTCTCGATTGCCTACTTTGATTGCAGGGGATTTCAACACAAGACCTGATTCGTTACCTTGTTGGAGACTTTATCAAGAGCTTGGATATAAGGATGCTTTCCAAATCTTTGAGGAAAGATGGGGATATCAGCTTCCGCCCACTTGCAATCAGAAAACTAGACATGATACGGTTTTGATCCCACCCATGTTTCAAAACTCTATTCTTGACATCGAAATTTTGAGTGACTGCATTTTTGACAAACATTCACCGATGATGATCACTTTTCAAATTCAGCAGCAAAGGCCTTTTCTTCAACATTGGCGTATGCCGAAATCGTGGAGAGATCTCAATGTGTTGCCGGATTTGGTTCAAACAAATTATTCTCATCAAGTTTTTAAACATGAGTTTATCCAAGAATTGCATGATGACAAGTTTGAATTTGAAGAATTATTAGAAAAATGGTCTCTTATCTGTGAGAAATCCGTTGATAGAGCCATTCAAGAACAACATCAAGTTGATCCACAGTCTCAGCCTTTAAAAGGCCTCCCAGGCAAATATTGGGGAAGGTGTATCAACAGGAAAAAGGTTAGGGTACCTATACAAAACCCAGTGAGATATTCTGATAATCAGGATTATAATCCAAATTGCATAGCATTTGGCATTAAAGCCAAACAGAAAGTGAGACAAGTTAGAAGATTACAGAATCTCTATCGAACCATGTCAATTTTTATCGCAATAATCATTATCCAGAATATGATCGTTTCCTGCAATGGCGTTCCGAATGGGAAGCAATTCTCCTTGCCAAGGGATATGGTTCGGGTTGGGATCGCTGGCTGTTAGCATTTGAACCTATTGCATTCGTACCAAAAAATGTACCTTCGCTAGATTGGCTTTGGTCGGCAGTTCAAATCACAAAACATGACGCTGATGCATTTTGTCAGCAAGAGCAAGAAGCCAGAAAAAAGCATTTTCGTCTTAAGCTGCAATTTGATAGGCAAGATAACTATATGAAGGGCACATATAAGATGCTTAAATTACCACCACATCCACCGGTGACAAGTGTGGAAACTACCATTTCAACATTTGCATCACTAAATAGATCCAAGAAAGGATGTATTTCCCTTACTCTTGATGATGGTGATGTGAAATTTTCACGTGGACGTGAAATACGCTTTGGTAATTCCATATGTGAGATGTTGCAACAGAATCATAACAAAATCAATGTTGTGCATACTGCAGGACGCCTTCCCACTCGTGCACGTATCAGCCAAAAGTGTTTTGCTATGAATCCAGCCGAGGTTTCGGATGCATTTGAAAAGTTTTGGTCGCCTTTTTGGAATAGGGATGATAAGCAGGACTTGGTTAATGACGATAACTGGGGTACTATCAACGATATTGTTGATAACATACCTGAATTACCTCCTATCAATATCGTTCTTGACGATCCAAAAATTTGGACGAAAACTATTGCAAAACTTAAGAGTGGTAAAGCTGCGGGCTACGATGGATGGTACGCAGATGATCTTAAGTTGTTACCTTGTGAGGCTATCACTCATCTTTGCAGGATTGCTTCGAGGGGTTGGCAAAAAGGTTTCAATTCAGACTTCATGCAAGCACGCACAATTTTGTTGGCAAAAATAGAAAAAGTACAACATATGGGTCATACAAGACCCATTACAATACTTGGACAATTATACAGGCTCATGACAAAGATAGTGGCGGACCAGATTCTTAACCAATGGGCCCACATAATGCCACCAAGTATTTCAGGGGGTCTCCCAGGACGTGGGTCCAGGACTCTTATGTTCGTTCATCAATGCAAGCTTGAACGTATAATCCATGAGAAATCTTCAATGGCAGGTTTTGTTCTTGATCTGATTAAAGCTTTCAACTGTATACCACGTCGTCCACTTGTCAAGATGCTTTTAAATGCAGGTGTGCCAATAAACATTTTGACCTTTTGGATGACTTCGTTGAGTCGCTTGTCACGTTTACCCCAATTGGGTTCATCACTTGGGAACCGGGTGTTCTCAACTACGGGCGTGCCTGAGGGTGACTCTCTATCTGTATGCGGAATGATTGCACTTGCGTATCATTTCCATGAATTCTTAGTGACACAGTTTAACAGAGTTCAGGTCAGTGTGTATGCTGATAACTGGTCTTGGGTATCTAGATCAATTTCACAAAATTTCTACACATTGCTTCAGACTTTGATTTTCACAAGTGCAATTCGTATGTTGATTGACTTCAATAAATCTTGGGCTTATGCTGTTGGAAAAGAATTCAAAAAATCACTTCAAGACTTGCAAAATTTATTTCCAGATGGATTAACTCCGATCATTGTGCAGGATGATGCCAAAGAACTAGGCATACAAGTAAAATATTCCCGGAAAGTAAAGTTAGGACCCATGACTGAAAAGTTCGAGCACGCCAGAAAACAATTGTGTAAAATCAATTGGATGCAAACTACATTTTGTGCAAAATCAGATTTAGTTCGTGCAATCTGGCAAAAAGCTTTTTATGGGGCTGAGGGACAAGGCATTGGTGAAAGACACTTCGCTAAATTACGCCGCCAATTATCTAACATATTTGTGGGAAACCATAAACAAGCCAGTTCGTGGATTGTATGCCATTACCTTCAAGAAAGACTCATTGATCCGGAATTGTACGCCATTTGTGAAGTTGTATACCAAATTAGGCAACTTGTCGAGGTTGATAGACACTTGGCACTAGAAGTGTTGCAGTTTGCATCCGCATTCCAACATCATGTACCAAAACAGGCTTGGGGACCTGCATCAACGTTTGCAGTGTATGCCAATAGAATGGGATTAACCATAATGGAAAATGGCGACATCGTTGGAAATTGTTTTCGCACTATAATTGCATTCAAAACTCTTCCAAGGATATCAAACGTTTTCTTTTTCACCAGTGGCAGTATAAGATAATGAAAGAAATTGAACATAGAAAGGGAGTATCGCAAGATCTGTGCTTTCATAGAGGGATGACCTTGAAGGTCCTCAAGGATTTTGATGAATGCGATTTACGGGGTTTATTCCTTAACATTTCGGGAGGATATCAGTCAGGAGCTGCAAAAGCCTTGTGTTATTCGGAGTCAGAAATTTGTCCATACTGTGGGGAGGTTGACACTAAAGAACATAGACTTCTTAAATGCCCACATTTCCTACAAGTTAGACTTAGACATTCCGATGCCATACAATGGCTCCAAGATTCTTTCCATAACTGGATTTGGTTGCCCCTACCGTGGTACCATGTAGAGGTCCCGTTTTTCAATCTCCTGATGACTACAAAGAAAAGTCCTGAACCTGGAAAATTTTTTCAGGATGAATTCCCACAGCAAAATTGTTATAGAGTTTTCACTGATGGATCATGTATTGACTCCACTGAAGAAGATGCAAGAAGGGCTGGCTATTCCATTGTGCTTGACTTCTCGAAGGATGATACTGAAAGGTTGGTCCTCCTTGAACAATTCCTAAAAAACCCAGCTATTCCGGATTGCTTTCGTGTTCACACAACAGCACATGTTACTTCAAGTCAAGATCCTGCAAGAGCAGAACTAAGTGCAGTAGTACAATTATTGGTGTCTTTGTCAAATGAAGGATTACTCAGTAAGGAACTGGTTGTGTATACCGATTCTGCATATGTCATCCAAGTTGAAAAAAATTTACAGGCATTTTACTTTGACCCAAAATTCAAGTCGCACAAAGTTCAAAATGTGGATCTCATTGACATATTTGCCCAATATTGGAATCCCAATATCCATCGTCTAGTCAAGGTAAAAGCACATGAAAACATTTGCTTGGAAGATGGTTTAGAAAAAAGCTGGCTTACACTCGGTAATTTAATTGCAGATGAGGCCGCCAAGGCTTCCATTACCAACGAAATTACCGAAATCAAAGAATTGGCCAAGAGCATTTTCTCTCATAATCAAAACCAGAAAAAAGCACTTCGTTCTGTGTTTCAATACCTAATTGACTTCAATAAATTGTCGCAAAAAGATTCAAAACAAAATCCGGAAGATGATGTGACGCCACCTGAAAAAGATGGTCAGACGTCTGACAAGCAAAATAATCCTTTGGTAAACAAGAAAAAATCATTTCAGAGTATCGCTGAGTCATGGAAAGTGCTAGACCCAATTCACATTCCATTCATACAGCCTACTGATGAGTTACTCCTTTGCTGTTCGTGGGGTATGGAGGTTGCATTCGATGTTTACCAATGGGCACAAACCATTAAATGGCCTACATGTAAAGAACCAATGAAGGGGGACTGTGGTATTACATTCCTTGAGCTTTTGGCAAATTTTCTCTTGGTGACTGGTAAGACCATTCCCGTGACAATAAAGAGACTTGGAACACGTATTACATGGGCCCCATTTTTGTCAGAACAAGCACTTATACAGCCACAACGTACCAGATCAGCAATGGCACAAGCAGTTGTCCTTGATTCTATCATTCAGCAGCTTAACAGGATTTTTAATTTCGCACTATTTCCCATCCCAAAACGTATAGGAATCAAATCTCTAAGCCATTTTGGCCACTGCACTTTGCAGAAACGAACGGGGTATGTTTGCAGGCCAGAACTTCAACATACTAAAGAAACAATTTTTCTTGTGAACTCGTTCCTATCTGATTGTAGGGACTGTCAGAACTTTAATTTGCCAATGAAGGTGTCATCGTATTTCAAGACACCACCTTTGCCTATTTGCACGAGTCTTCAAAATCCTGCCGTGGTCATTACTCCGGAGCAGGTTATCTATAGACGTAACCATTTGTATAGACGGCGAAAGAGGGGACAATGAGGTGGCCTTGTGGCCAATATGTAGTGTATAGACTTCTGAACATATCATGATGTTCACATATTCCGTTTGAGTTTTCTATGTGATATCCTGATCCCGCCAAAGAAGTAGGGACAGGCTGTCGTGGCAGAGACCAACAGGCGATGCGATGGGTTGGAAAAGGTAATTCCCTTTAAAAATGGCAAGTGGTGGTATCTATGTTCGATTTCTGGGGCGTACAAAATGGGTCTTCAAACAAGAAGACGCCACAATGAGCACTTTGGCACTTCAACAATATCTTGCACAAAAAGCCCGCTTCAAAAAAGAAAAACTTCTTCATACACCTTCACTAAAGCTGACATCCTCTTGGTAGATGATTCTCTATCTATCACTTCTAAGGGAAACGTATAAGGGTCAAAAAAAGACCTGCATCCGGAGGAATCCCCCCTCACCTTCAACCATGAGGTTTTTGCCTCACCCCACCTCCGAGATGTTGTAGTCCAACTTGTCCAAAGGATCAAGCAAAGGTCGCAGATGGGTCTTCAACAAAACCAGGCCTCAAGTTTCGATAAAATCTCCAGGTCCAAAAGGTGGGATGGTGAATTTTTGTTCACCTCCACTCTGTGAAGTGGAGGTTAAAACAAACCTTCTGATGGTTCGGACTTTTTTGTAAAGAAAACAAAAGGATATCACGAAATCGGGATTCCCGGTCGCTTGAAATGGATCAATTTAAAAAACAACATGTCATCTTCAAGTGACATGGAAAAAAACACCATTTTTCGTTTGTTTGGGTGTTCAGAACTTAACAAAAAGACTTCAGGTTTGTTTTGGATGTGTCTTGTAAAGGTGACTCTTGCTACGTTTTTCTACATCCTGAAAATCTCGAAAAATCTCGACCTTTCGTCTGTTTGAAATTCTTCCTTTGGAAAGCTTTCCAAGTCTAAGAAAAATGGTCCAATTTGGTAAGCCCATTATTTTGGGCAGTTTTTCACGGATGTTTCTTCTTAGGGTTTGTTTCCACCACAAATATGTCCAACAAAAAACCTTCCCATTTTTTGGTATCCCAAAAAATGGGATCAATTCCAGCAATAGCAGGCGCACAAGTCCCAAAAAATATTCGTTATCAATTAACTCAACATCAAGACCGATGCTTCAAAATCCGGTGAGAAAACCAGCGGCTGGAGAGCTGTCCCGTCAGTTTCCATGTTGTTTGAAATATATTACAGGTGGCTCACTTGCAATTAGACCCCCAGAAAAAGAGATTCCTACTAAATCTGTTTTTGCGGGGTGTTTCAATATTATAAATATACACCCCCGACGATTAACAGCTCACCCCTGAAAATGATGGGTTGCAAAACGATGCAATTTTTTTCAAGCACAAGGTGGACGTGGTACAGGTCACAACATGCACCCCACTGTACACCATGTCTGATCACGGCCCTAAGGACCGCAACAAAATCCTCCATCTGCCAAAACACTTGGGTGCTTAAATAACCCAAGCGCTGCCAGCATTGAAATCGCCTTGAAGACCAATCATTTCATGGCCTTCATTGCCTTCATGGCTTTCATTGCTTTCATAGCCTTCATAGTTTTCATTGTTTTCATCGCCTTCATTGCTTTCATAACTGGCACTTCCTCGTCGTCGGCCTTCTTCATCGACTTCATGCTTTTCTTCATTGCCTTCATGGCCTGTGCACGCTTGGTTCCTAAAACCACAGTCATCACAACAGAATCAGGTCATTTACAGTAAACTTCAAGAACATGTTTTGATGCAAATATACAGTCAGTGACTTCTGTAATCTAAGTGCAGGAATCTTTAAAAACATATAACGGTACTGGGGTGGAAGTTTCCAAAGGAAGAAAATTAGGCCAAAGACAGAATTTACCGGTAGAATGCACACAGGGCAATCAACCAATGCTATGCCCAAACCGAGTTTTTTGGGTGCACCAGCCTGCAGCTGTTCCGTCTGGTGGTGGCGTTTTGGTTGTGGCTCGTTGGGTTTCGGTGGTATGTCGGTGGTGGTGATGTAATGTGACGTGATGCGGTATGTGATGTCATGTGGCTGGCTGCGATCTGAGACGAACTTATGTGGCTGGTTGGGAGGTGACGTGAGGTGAGGTAGCGCCGTTAGTTGCGAAATGTCATGTCATGCGATGTGATGTGACGTGATGTGATGTGATGTGACGTCATGTCAGGTGATGTAATCATGTCGTGTGATGCGCTCTCATGTGATGTGCGGTCATCTGATGTGACGTGATGCGATGCGATACGATGCAATGAGATGGGATGTTATACGTTTGCGATGCGATGTGGTTGGTTGTGAGGTCATGCTACGCGATTCGAAGTGGTTGTCAGATGTGGTGAATTGGAAGATGATGCGCAGTAAACTACCAATGCCCGTACGACAACTACTACGAAGTACTACTCTGTACAATTATTACTGCACAGTACCACTCCACACTACCAGCTACTACACAGCAGTACCAAACACTATAAAAATACGACTTTGTTCCACAAAGTACTATAAAGTACTACCAAGGACTGCAAAGCACTAGTCCGCGCTTTGGAGCCGCATTTTGCATAGAAAAATGCAACATTTCGCGCTCCGGCTGCGGCTATATACGAGCGCGCGCTTTCTCACATCAATGGACAAATCTCACATCAACCCAATGGCACACCGACTTTACTGATCTCACATCAATGGGGCAGATCTCACCTCATCCCACTGGCACACCGCAGGAAACCAAGTCAGATTTAGCGAACGACGCAATACCAATATCTACAACTCCCTTGCGATTTGCTATTCCAGAATATAAAAAAGTATCATGTTTCAGATGCATATCCAGGAGCCAGGAGCAGTTCCCAATGGCACACTGGCTAAACCAACCTTCGAAGTACTGATATGACTTCTAAGCGGCCGTCTTGGATTTGTGAAGGGTAAGTTGTTTTGAGTTGGTATTCGACCAAAAGATGTATTCATTGAAGACATAACAAATCAAATTCCCGAATGGCACACCGATTTTCATCAAAGATCTGGGGGTTGGGGCGCTTATCTGCTAGTGGCCAGTTGCACAGTGGGTCACAATCATACACAGCATAAGAGCCTGTAGCAAGTAGCGATCCATTTTTCAGGCAGCACATATTTTGCGGGTATGCAATGGATGGAAACATCTGGCGGCCAACCGCACATCACTTAGCGAAGTGCGGCTTGCTGACAAAGCGGACTGCGCAGTTCTTCCAACCCTAGAGCTGTTGTGACCACTATGAAAGCGATGCAGGCAACAGTACGAGTATGGTGCCACAGGCGGCATGAGCACAGAAGCCAAACGAGGCCCCAACAAGGTTCAGACGAGGTCCAGAGAATGGCTAGGCCAGGGGATGGCCTATCATTTAAGACATGTTTTTTCATAAACACACCTGCAGTTGGCACCTTTACCTCCTAGAAAAGAACCACTACAGTCTAGGTGACATATCTCATGACACATGCAGGTGTGCCTATGCGATTGGGTGACTAAACACAACAAACAAAACTACTAGATATATATGTATGTGTGAAACGTTTTGTTTCATAGGTACACGTGCAGTTGGCACCTTTACCTCTTTGAGAAAAGCAACTACAGTCTAGGTGATATATCTGCTGACAAATGCAAGTGTGCCTATGCGATTGGGTCACCAAACGCAACAAACATAATTTCAGATTAAATTTAAGATATTAGTAGGTGACCTGATATTGATGATCTACTTCCATAGGACCCTGCAGTTGGCACGAGATCTTTGCACCGGCACGAGTAAACCCATGAACCCAATACCACACATAGACGCCCACAAATGCTAGTGTGCCTTTGCGTTTTGGGGTCTCTAAGCCTTAATCAATATGCTTGGCAGATTAGGATCTTATATGATAGGATCTACTTTGCACTTGAGACGAGATCTGTCCCCCGAGACGAGTAAGAACACCTACCCAATATCTTCCAAAATTTCACCACATGCTTCGCCTGCCACGAAAAGCGACGCTCCAACATCACCAAATGCTGAGCCTGCTGCGAAATGTGACGCCCCAACATCACTCCAACTTGACCAAATTTGTTCCTGCCACGAGAAGTCACACTACGATTTGTGACACAAATTGCATGAAGCGTCATTTCAAATGGCGGCCGATTCGACCATGATGCGAACATGATTTGAAATGAAATGAACCGAACATGAACTGCTCATCTCGCACCGGCCCGTTTGCCGAGGTGATTTTTCGCTTTGGAGACACATTTTGCATTGAGAAGTACAACATTTCGCACTCCAGCTATCTTTCAAAATTTCACCAAATGCTGCGCCTGACACGAAAAGGGACACTCCAACATCACCCGCCAAATGCTGCGCTGTGCGACCAAAAGTGACGCCCCCAACATCATTCCAACTTCACCAAATGTGTGCCTGCCACGAAAAGTCACCCTGCAGTCGTGATGGTGATGTGGTGATGTTGTGATGTGGTTTTGTGAGATGTGGTGAGATGTGGTGGGGTGGGGCCGAAACTCCGCAACTTGGAAGTTTCTCAACTACACTTCCTTTGATATAAAGACATGTAAAGGCATATAAAGACAAATACAGAAAAAACATAACATTCATAATCATGAAATATGTAAAAGGATCAAAGGCATATCCAAGGAAACCTAGAGTGATATGAAACTCACAAGCAGGATGGCCTTCATCGCCTTCATCGCCTTCATAGCTTTCATGGCTTTCATAGCGGGTGCCATGGATGGACTAGAAGCTGGTGTTAATCGCCGAGAGTTTGATCGAGGAGAGCTTCAAGGAGGCTTGAAAAATGGCCACAAAGCATGCATGTTGCATTCTTGATGCATTTGATGGAAGCAAAAGTGAGGGGTGCCTGCAAAACACGGGGGTTGACCAGCCCCTAAAAGCCTTCAATAGTCCCACAATGTTGAATACAAGGTCAACATGAACTGTGTTCAATATCCATCTTTTTTGCTGGTTCCTTCATAGAGATCAATGCATGTATATATATATATATATATATATGTATAGCTATAGTGGCTTTTTTGATATTCCTTTCTATAATTTCTTGTATACACTAAATTTACCCAGGTTTTAACGTTTGACCAGTACTCATTTGTTTCAAAAGTCATCACGTTGACTCCGTTACTTGCTTCCCAGCCCAGTTTCAACAAACACTAAACACTCAGTCATCTCATAGCCCTTCAACCAATTTTTCCCCATATAACCACGAACTCACCAAAAAAAATTAGAGCCTTCATATGGATGTTTCCAAAATTAGGGGTACCCCCAAATCATCCATTTTAATAGAGTTTTCCATTATAAACCATCCATTTTGGGATACCACTATTTTTGGAAACACCTATATGGCCCACCATTACGAAGTGGGCGAACAAACCAACCCCTTAGCCATGGAAAAATCGCTGGGGACATCATCGCAGGTCGCAGGCGAAGCCATTGAAAAAACCACAACTTCTAAGACCCCCAGCCATCCTTGCATTGATTCGCATGAAGAGAGGCAAGGTCCACCTGTGAAACTATGTATATCAAGCTAGTATATTATATGTCAAGATACAGTGTATATAATATGGATATATGGTGTGTATCAAAAGTTCGTTTAAAAAAAAGACTTTGCAGCAAAATTGTGTCCCAAAAAAGCCATTTAGAATGTATACATAAATATATATATATATCATGTATATGTATACCCAAGAGTTTATTTCAAAAACATCTGCTTTCAGCCAACCAAAATTCCCACGTTTTCTCAACAAAATAATCGACCCCAAAGAGCATGGAAAGGAATTCCCGATTCAAGATATACCCTCGGGATCCTGGCTCACCTTGTCAGATCATGATTCGGGTGTATAATCACCTCCAAAACGCAAGGTATTTAGGTTCCATTACCATTCTCAGAAGGTGAGCCAGGATCCCTAGGGATATACATTTACATAGATACATATTCTTCTAACGATATTTCTGGACAAGACTAAACAAAAATACAAATCAATATAGAAATAAATGTTCTGTTAGCTTGACAGGATAATTGATACATGCACTGTGGGTTGTGTGCCAATATGTTGGTTTAACACTCCTTTACGAATCTAGGTGCTGGATGGAAAGAAAAGGGAATCCTTTTTTCCCCAGTGAACTTCATTTTTTGCATCGATAACATCACAAGGTCTACTTTATGAAGAAGAGCAGCAGCAAACACAAAATAAAACTTTTGCATCATTACATTGAAGCCCCCGAACAAATCCAAAAAATTAATAAAAAATATGCGTACACTCACCCCTACACACCAAGAAGTGAACATCAGACGACACCTCAAACGGCATCATGCTCGACGGCGCCCCCCAAAAAAGAATCCAAAAAATCTGCGAACCCTCAGCCCTATACTTGAAGTAAGAACCCATATATTATGGGAATCTAAGGGTACCCCCCCCAAAGCCAACCACCCCAAGAAATAAGGCCTTATTAAGGGAAATCAATGGTTAATAGTCCCTTAATAAGGCCTTATTTCTTGGGGGGGTGGCATTGGGGGGTACCCTTGGATTCCCATGACTATAGCTAAAGCTATTATTTGGGGAAAAACGTAGATACCATGACCTTCGAAGCCAACACAGCGGAAATGCAGTGTTGGAACATCTCACGCTTGTCCTGTCGACTGATCGAGAAAGGCCGTTTCGCTTATTTTTGTCATGAAAAGTGCCCCCCAAAATGGTGGAGTGGATTAGAAAAAAACAACACCATTTTTACTTTGAATCAGAGAAATTTGAAAGTTTTTATATAAATATACCAAAAAACAAGTCTGCCTCCTAGAAGTGTTTTCAAACCTCGTTTTTTTTCAAAACAGGTGTTCCCTTTTTGAAATCGTGAAACATTTTTGTTGACCTCAAATAACTGAAAAACCTCGGAAAACCGTTGAAGATTGGCATCTGGCCGAGAATGAAACGGTGGAAGAGGAGGCTTCCCTCCACCGAACTAACATACCCCACCTTGTCCACAAATTCCCGCCAATACACCCAGGTCACCCCTCCCCCCGCTCCTTGTCTGGCCCCTCACTCGGGAAATATTCATCAAAGGCTTCTTCCACCGTCTCCTGGAGAATTTTTGACAAAAAACAAACAGAACAACCCGAAAAAACGGCAACCAGACTCTTCGGCAATAACCAGTTGAGGTTGGTAGTTTATCCACATGTTTACAGGGCTTTATACATTGCAGGTGGTGGATTTCTGAACCATCAACAGTAGGAGGGGCTTTTTTTGTATCCATTTTTCAGAGGTCGGATTCTGGATTCTACAGGTCAGGGTCGGGTGGCATTCTTGCCAGCAAGTGTGGGGCCTGCAAGGGGTGGATCCCACTTTTCCTTCAGAAATCCCAGTCTTTACGACCACCGATTTCAGAGGTGGATCTTTTACACCCTGTAAAGAGTGGATGTAAGATAACAAAGGTATTAACATGTATGATATCAACATGATATCAACCAGGTTGATATCTAACTTAAAGAAAAAACTACAGAATTTCAGAACCATGAACAGTATGTCTATGACAACTGCAGTAAACAAAAAAACAGCTGTCTTCATCGATCAGCATTTCACCTCAAAAAGAAAAACTAAAACCTGTACGGTCCGTTTCGGTGCTTTGCACCTGGATAAAACCTCCAAAGGTTTAAGCATCACGAAGTAGTAAAGGGTACCCTCCTGAAAAACCAACCTATCCCACCTATGGAAGAGGAAAATCCCAGCTACCTTTAAAGAAAATATGTTAGTTCTCTGGAAGGTAACTCCCCAAATTTCTAGTCAGTCATTCTTCGCTTGGGAAGTGACTTCCAAAAAAAAAAACAGTTACAGTACCAGTTACCACCTCATTCGCCAGACACCCGACACCCAAGCACCTTTCGAGTTGGCGGTTTCACCCCCTTTGAAATATTAGTCAAAATGGGTTCATCTTCCCCAATTTTCGGGATGAAAATAAAAAAATGTGTGAAACCACCACCTAGACTTTTCATGGGATGCAATGGCGAACTTGGTCTCCTTCAACTTGTCTAGATTTTCCAAACTCTGCTGAAGGTTGTTCCTCGGGAACAAAGGACCCAAGATATGCCCCTCCCAAAAAAAGAAATGTCACAAGCAACCCGTGGCAACGGTGGCAACGGGCGTTTAGCAATCCATTAATATCCTCCTTGTTTTCTGAGGACATGAGCATCTATCCCTGCTATGATGATCATGTATCCGTGTATCGGAATCCCAATGATCCAAAAACGGTTTGGGGTGTGCGTCCCGGCAGTTCGCCTGTTTTGAGTCAATGCCAACAGCAAGGATGATACAGTACACTTGTACACCCCTTTAATTCACATGGAACATCCATACCCCAGGACTGTGGCAAACGTCTAATCACAAGGCATGCAAAGCATGGCATCCGAGTCTAAACTAAGCACAACCTGACAACAACAAAAGAAATGTATGCCACTGGCTGAATTGATTCTAACCTCCAAAACCAATGAGGTATTTTTACATACACATGTAATGCATTTGTATGTAGTATTCTTATACATACATATGCAGAAGTGTATATATATATAAATACATATACATATCCAAACACAAAAATGTATCTATGTACATTTCCATAGGCACATATGTCATATCCTGTATTTTAAAGAAATATGAACAAAATAAACAACTATAGATATAGATATATATCGTCCTTCTTACCAACCGCCAAGCCCGGGCACCTTTTCAACTCAACCGAGGCACATGGAATGTGGCCAACTCAATGCCGCGGTCAAGGGGCTGCGCAACTTGCCATCCTGAAAATCAACAGCACCGGGGGGGGAAATGGCCCCAAAAAAAAGGGTGGCCATTTCAGAAACGAGTGGATGGGTTTTCAAGGGTTTGAATCTTGGATGGTAAATTATCAAGATTCAACCTTGGAGGATCATCCCAGTGGATCTAAGTAGTTAGGATATATACATATTAGCCATGGAGTCATTAAGGGCCATTTGGAAAGGGTTCCCACAACGGAATTGGGGACGAAACCGATCACCATGGTTATTAACCACTTACATCATCCTGGGATGATCCTCCAAGTATGGCATGATCAATGATTGTTACTGTTGATGATTCAGAAATCCGGCTAACCAGTTGAGATAGATAAAAATTCTGTAACTGATGGTAACTATTTCCCATATCAACTACTGCAGGATTTCTGAACCATCAACAATACACCCCCGAAAATTAACGGCTGGAACCCGAAAATTTGGTAGTTTTGGGTCAATGTTTGTCCTTTTCCACTGTGGTATTTTCGGGTTCCAGCTGTTAATTTTCCGGGTGGAAAATATGATTCGTTTGCAAGCCGAAGCCTCTCGTTGGACCTTCTTTGGAGGTCGTGAAGCCTGAAAAAATCTCATGTTAGGAGGCCATCAGGAACAGCAAACGATCCTCTTGTTGAAGCTAAAAGCCCTGAAGATTAACGGCTGGAACATGTCCTCATGGAGCTTTGGTTCAGATCATCTTCCTTTCTTTTTCATGTGTGGGTGATGGCTGGTTCCGGTGAACCTTACCAGCCGGGAAAATCTTCCAGGGTGTTTTGTATACCTCCCCCCAAAAAATGTAAGGCACCAATAGCCGCATGCCTACGAATATTCCCTGAACTTCCGGCGGGGGAAGCTCAGCAGAGCTGGTTGATCTCAAATGATCATCATCCCTTATCTAAATACAGAAAAATGTTGCCACAACAAATCAATTCTTGCCTTTTGTTTTCCCTTTGAAAAAAGGATACCCAATTTCCATCTTTTCTACAGTATTTGAAATAATGATTCTGAAATCACCAGTGACCCCCGGTCTCCAAAAAAATGCATCCCAAACAAAACCACCAAGGTCGGTCACTCTCTTAAAGGTACCGAGTTTGGGAAATTGGCACATGGAGTTTTATATGGATACTGGTTGGTGGTTTCAACCCATTCGAAGTCTTCCCCAATTTTCGGGGTGAAAATAACCAGGATATATATACACCCCCCCCCCCCCCGAAGTTTACCAGCAAAA
>DF242255.1:15314-29956 GCA_000507305.1 Breviolum minutum Mf 1.05b.01 | reverse complement strand
GAAGTTTACCAGCAAAAGCCCCTAAGAAGTTCCCTTCGAAATAGGAAAGGATTGTCTTCCAACCACCATTTGTCAGGAGCTTTGTTAAACTTTGGGGGGGTACTATTGACAGAGACGAAGAGAGAATGAAAGGATTTAATAGGCCTCAAAAAAAAGGTGCGTATATTTGCATATGTATATAAAATATGCATAGAAAGGTATACGTATGTGATATGTGTAGATATATATAATAATGTATGTATATATATACACTATATTTATATACAGTATATCAAGCTCCCTGGGAACCAAGCACCAACCAACTTTTGCCCTTCCAAAATTTCCGGCGATTAGTTTGTCCTGATCCAAGAAGAGAGAGGCTAAAGGATGCTCGCCAGGTTTTGCTGGAACCTGAACAGTATGGTTCAGACATCCGGCTATATATCCAGTTGATATATAGCTGGTTTTATCCCATTATTTAGAGGGTTTTTTTTAACATCCAAACGGTGGTTGGCCTTGGGATTTCTGAACCGCCATCAACAGCAGTGAAGCAAATCATTTGGGTTTCTTGTTCACAGGTTTTTGACACGGATCAGTGGAAAAAGTACTTTCAAATATAACACAAATGGTGAGAACCGCCATGGCAGTCCAAGTCAAAACTCACCTTCAACAAATCAGGGGTCATTTATAATTATGTGACGCCAACCACTATTTTTGGGGAAAATCTCTCAATACTACGAGTACCATAAAGCTTAGCATAAAGTTTGATTCCCCCAAAATACGTATATGAATTAATGATCCCTGTCTTTATGAGATGCGTTTAAGGGGTTTTGGGAACCGATTCTTAGTTTTGCTTCGAAAGTGTAGCTTTGAAAAAAAAAAACATGACTCGTGACGGTTCCAAAACAACTTTGGTGGCCAAGAAAACAATTTGATGAAATTTGGCCAATTTGAAAAACCCGTCTGTGAGCAGAATGCATGTGTTTTCCTTACATCCTGTTTCAGGGGGTGTAGACCCTATCATAAATCACATGGTGTTCACAAATGTGCCCATGGCAAAAAGCCATGAAATCCTTTCCAAACCAGCAAGCCTTCAGGCTGCGACCGCGAAGAAACATCACATTACATGGTTGTGGCTCAACAAAAACACACCAACTAACCATTACACAGGATGCATCACCCAAAAAAACAGCACGAATCATGCATCCCTTCAAAAAAAAAAGGCTCCGGACCAACATTCCAACAAATCTGACCACCAATCTCCAGCAGTTTCGGGACCAACACGACAAAAACATTCACACAAAACAACTTCAGAAAACAACTTCATCTACCTCACAAAGTGGGTCCCAAAAAAACAGTTATTAAGTAGGCTGACATAACTCCATTTTTAATTTAAGGGTTTTTTTCACCGCTGGGTGAAACCCGTGTATTTTTTATGTTCGGTCATTGAAATTAGGGGCTCGCCCCATTTCTAACTCCATATATATATATATATACGTATATATATATATACATATAATTGATAAAAACCTCAGTTTTCCCCCATCTACCTATCCTTCCTCCCATAATCATGGTTGAGTTAAAAATTGGTGTTTCTCCAATGGTAGTTACCTTTCAAATACAGCCATTTTCCACTGAACATGGGGGGAAGAGAGTATCTTTGTTAAGGCCCCATGTAAATTACATATTATAGGGCCATTGAAAAAAAAAACGGGGATTTACAAATAACTTTAGCTAGGCTCAGTTTTCACCCATCTACCCCATCTACCTGCCTCCGTTTCCTCCCCTCCCAGCCATCCCTTAAAGCCCAAGAAACCAAATGCTTGGGATGCGACAACCAATTGCTGTAGACACGCCGACTTTCTGCCAAGTTGCTGGTGAGGGCCTCCACTATAGGTGACTTCCAACCAACGGGGAACCCACGGACCGATCTAAACTCCCGAAAAAAATTAAGATGGATACCCAAAAGGGATGGTTTTTTCAAAGGTGGGACTCCTTTACAAAGATGGCCATATTTTTGCTTTCTGTGTTCGATTTCTGGGGTGTATCTCCGATTAAAACTGGTGATTTTCCAGCTAGCCATCTTGGTTTTCAGGAAGGGTCTCTCAGAAACACCCAAGAAAACAAACAGAAAAGCAAACACAAACACACAGAGAAACAAAACACACTGCGTTGCTTTTTAGCTCCAAAAACTTTACCAATAAAACGCCCCACCACCAGCCGCCGCCCGGCCGAGAACACACAACTTGAACTAATGGAACCTGTCGCAACTCTCCCACAATCGCAGCATTCACATTGTTCACCACCTGGCACTCCACCCATTTTTTTGGCCACAAGCCGTCGTGCCCAATTTTGAAAACATCCTTCATCCGTGGTGTATCTACAGTAACTCATCAAAACACAAAACCAACAACGAGACTACTCACTAAAAGTACGACCGGAGAAAAATATTCTCCACCCCAAAAACCAAACTCGTCCCAGTTAACAAAAAACGATGGCGAAGTGAGAAAACCCCCCAAGCCACCAGCCCTGCCCAAGCCATCTCCCACGAAGAATCCCAAACGCCCAAGGCACCGCGCACACCGCGTTGATATCACCTGAGTCAGGGACGGAAGTTCCATGAGTGTTTGCATGAAAAAACCCCCATGGGTTTTGCTGGTGTTTTTATGTGAAAACTGCCGAAAAATAACAAGAAAGTTTCACAGTTTCACCTCCTGAATGAGTGAAAAATGTCGAGTTTACTTGTAAAGCTTCACAAGATTCGACAAAGATCTTCTTAGGTGTTTCGTTTCAAAATGGTTTTTGGTATGGCCCAAATATCCCAAGTCTGTGCATCCAATTGCCCCACGGCCCCACGTATAAACATTAGACAAATGAAGTATACCATTCCGAAGGTATTACCAGACTTGCCTATCATTTCAAACTATCCTGGAATACTAACATGACATTGACCATCCGCAAAAGGAAAATGATCTACAAACTGAAACGTTGGAATGTTCTGTGTATAATTCCCACATCGCAACTTACAACGAGAGTACCGGAGCTATATGAAAACCTTTCCCCCACCCAAAAACTGAAACTGAATTTTCCTATCAGAACCATCTTGATGCAATTCCATTTGAAAACCAACCAAACAAAACCCAAGCGTTTCATGGCGCGGTTTCACTCACACCATTTTTCCACCAAATCATCAACCTTTTCAGGCCACTTTTATCCCAAAAAATCACATACAAAGTGCGCTTGCCCATGTCAAATGTCGCAAAGCGCTTTAGGCCGCAAAAGGCTGGGTGACATTTTCACCCAACGAGCCTGAAGATGTTTGGGAGGAATCTTTGGGTGGTGACAACCAATGTTGAAAATTGTTTGTTTTTAAAGTTTCCAGGTATTCCCTCCGAAAACAAACAAATGTCCCCCTGAAAAATAGTGGGACTGGAAGACAAGCCTTTCCTTTTGAAATGGCCCGTCTTTTGGGCACATGTTGATTTTCGGGGGGGTGTACACCCCGCTTCAAACGAACACAACTGAAGTGACTTAGCATGTTACGGCCAAACGGAAAAAGATCTTCCAAGCAACTCATCTGAGTTGTGCTAAGTTCACTTCTCGCGCGGGAGCTGTGACTCAAGCACAAGGCGCAAGCCCAACTGTAGCGCCTGCTACTGCACCATCTGGAACAACCAAAAGCATTGCTTTGATGCCAAACTTGTCAAAGCGCCACCTGCATGGCTTAAGGCCACGCCTACACCTGCACATTTCGCTTGTTGCAGACACGCCGGATATGAATGTTGCAATGCAGAACGCAAGCGACACACACTTGTTGTTGCTTGCGTTCTGCACCACTCCACTGCGAAGGCCAGCATTCAGACCATTCACGTTTCTCCTCCCAGTCGTTCCGCTTCTCCTCCCAGTCATGACTGTGCTGCGCACTGTGCTGGCCGTTGGGCTTGCCATTGGCCCCATGCAGCACCACTTGGATCCAACAATCGAGGTGCAGCACCAAGTGGTGTTGCCGCCATTGGTCCAGTTTTGCTTAGTTGGATGCTGGTGGGGTACATGAAGGGTAATCCCAGAGGCAAGGGATGGCCGTTCATGTAGCCCACCAACATCCAACTAAGGCGTGTTCAGCCTCTCTGCATGAGCCACTGCAAAGACAGCACCAACAATTGTACCAGGCAGCAAGATGCCTACCATCACCTGGACCGTCAACAAACGTTAAGGGCAAGCTGTCTCAAAGCGTGACAAAGCACGCCCTTGCAGTAATAGTGATACTAGTCGTACCTCAACCGCCGCTTGTCAAGGAAATTTGTCATGGAATGCTCGAGTGACAAAACTTTTTCAAAACACGAACTCAAATAAAGGTTGCCGTAGGTGGCACGTGCAGCCAACTAACAAGGAAGCCAGCACTCATCTCTACAAGTTTTATTGTTGCAAAGAGGCTTGCCAGCGACTCAGCTGACCTGTCCAATGGCCCAAAAGCATTGGCACAGGGTGTGCTCGTAGACCTTCAAACCAAATGCCGACTGCCAACCCAAAGGCGGTTGGGGGCATCCAGCATCCACCAAGCCTTCACGGGACAAGCGCCATTTTTTGCTGAAAGCCACACCCTTCGTTTTTTTTGCAAGCATGGGCATCAGGCACAAAACAACTTCTGCAAGCTCTGTCACTGCAGCAGCCAATCCAGGACGTTCAGACGCAGCTGCTACGGAGCACGGCTCCAAGACCGCGTGCATTTGTGGAGAGCCATGACTTTGAAGGAGCGCTCGCCGGGAGAGAGCATGGCCTCCAAGAACACCTTCAGTTGCCTGGGTTTTTTCATATCGGGTCTCACGCCATGCGCAAAATGACGCGTGGAACCGTTGTCGTCTTGGGGGCATATTGGTGGGATGCTTCAAAAATGGAGCCAAAAAAGTCATGGGTTTTACGGGTTTCAAATCGAAGGCGTCAGCGATTTTCTTGGGATTTCAGTCTCTTCTGCGGGCCCCAAAAAACCCCCAGTGGTTTCAAACCCATAAAATGTTTCATCGCAGGGATTATGTTCTAAAGGGAGCCCAATTCTTGAAAATGTTCCCATGTTATGATATATTCCTTGAAGCCGTCAGTGGAGTGCCCTTGAAAAGATAGCTATGGTGTCTTGCAACACGTTGTATAGCTGCTGCTTTATCATCTTAGGCTTGGAGGTGCTGCCATCCTTACAAGCCACGGAGGTTTTTTTTCCGCTTCTATACATTGTTGACGAAAGGGCCCCTGCATCACAAGGACCAGTTGCCCACTGGAGGAGGCGTTGTTGTCTTTCTGACCCAAGGGTTTGAAGCACAAACTGTTCTGGAGGTTTGACTCCTCCCTGGTCCGTCTTGATTGTTTTAATCTCTGTGCTTCTATACATCAAGGTTTTTTGACGCTATTTATCTGTCTGCCGTTCAAGCTGCGCCCAGATGCATCTTCTGCCATCTGAAATTCTGCTTGGCTTATGAGTGCCTCAGTCGTCAATTCGCTAAGCTCCCGGGCACGTTGTGACCGATCTCATCAACGATTCTTGCCTGAAAATTCGTCGCCGGCAATTTTTGAACCAGCAGTTTTTGCAGGAACGAATAGGAATACTGGTTGTTGGAAAAAAACATAGCTAAAGCTAAAAAAACCCATCAAATTTTGAATTTGAGTCTGCATCTCCCAGGGTAGATGTTCCCGTCAACTATGTTTACTAGACCAAAAAAAACCCTGATTCTATGCGAAGGTGAATGCAACCCTACAACCCCGTCGTTTTCATCCCAGGAGGGGTGGATTTGGCTGGGCTGATGAGCCAGAATGAGCCACCAAAAAAAATCACCCTTACTTTCCATTGAGTCCTGGTTGTTTAATGAGGATAATTTACTATGATCCCCACATAACTGGGTAGTATAATCACCTATATACCCTAAACAAGCGGATCATTGCTCACATCAAATACACCCCAGTAGACCCCCCAAACAGTTGTAGAAAGTCGGACATTACATTTCGAACACCAAAATATATATCTCGGATTTGCTTCAAAAGATACGAGAATTTGGGGATATTTCCACTTCCATGATTATGGGAGAAAGGTACTAGTTTGAGTCGTCCAGAAAAAATTACATGTCCATCTGGGATGCATTTTGATCATACCTTGGGAAGTCATCATTGAAAAAATGTCCCAAGAATCACCCTTTGCCAGGTGAGCTTCCCCCGTCGACGGGACGGCTTCACCCGTTTTTTTTTGTTGGGAGTCGAGGGGCATGATGAAGAAGGACTCGTCGATCATGGTGGTAGTTAGAACATCGGGATCTGTTGGATCCAGACCTTAGATCTTCAGGTGCTTGGATGATCATCGATCAGTGGGACCATCAGTGGCGGACCACCCCCCTTGAAAAGGAAAGGATCCGCTTTTCAAGCAGCATCCATTTTCTAAGGTTGATGGCAACCAGAAATCCGGAGGAATTCGCAACCAGTTGAGGGAATAGTTTGTAAAATCCCATGGATTTTCAGGGTTTTGGACGTCCGAGCTCGGTGGTTGGCCTTGGGATGTCTGAACCATCAACAGTACGTTCGTTTTTTGGGTGAAGTTTTCTATCATCATCGCCAACCTACAGCTCCTCAAGAATTTCAGCGGGGTGGTAGATCTCTTACTGGGCCCTGAGCTTACTTACCGCCTACTATATAACAAGTGGGGATGATCATTTCAAGAAAATCCATGCTGTAGATAGATTATCCTACAACTTCAATCTTTTTTCAGTTTCATGTTTCATGCTTTTGGCGAAAATCTCGCTAACTCCAAGACCATATTCTACTGCAGGATGGAGAACTAACTCATGGCGTTGGATTCCTTTAGCCTTGGGAATAGGGTTACACCAACTGCTTCTCAATTAGAAGATGGTTGATCAGGGTTGTAGATTTGGCCCTGAATCAAAACCAAACCCTAGAGACCAATTGATCGATCCTTGTGGCGGATTGTTTCCGAACATGTTTTTCGGGGGACAAATCTGCAAGCTTGTTGATGAGACCAAGGTTGAACGCCGGGCTGGTATAAGCGCCCTTCAAGTCCAGTTTCTCCCAAACAAAGGTGACCCTTCGTCAGGATGATGCCCATGTAAAGGGTTCCCCCGATCTTACCAATCGGCAAAGCTTGGTCGACTTGGACTTCCTGAGAATGAAATAATTCTTAATACCAATCAATCTGTCTGTATTCTGTCCATTTTTGGTGATGGTTGAGCTATCTGCCGCATCCCCCTGAAGTCTTTGGGGGAGGGGTTTCCTCTCGGGATTTGTGCGAACTTCCTGTATGGAGTATCAAGTTCTATTTTACATCCAGTGGATGCGAATTTCCCACGTTTTTCAGTATCTCCTTAAAGCTCAGTGGATGGGAATTTCTAAAAATTGGATGATACTGTTGATTCTGTTGATGAACAATGATTGTGTTGATGAACAAGCTGGAACAAGCGTCAGTTGAGATGGTCAAATCTCTGAATTTTGTTATATATTTATGATATCAACTAGCAAGCTTTTGTCAACAGTAGTATCATCCATTGGATCTGAAGCAAGTTTCTGCCTAAAGCAAACCAACTCTTTCCATTGCAAGCCGAGGGTTTGCTACAACCACCATTTCGAACCCCAAAATCAGTTTCATATTTCGCAAACCCTACGTTTGTCATGAACAATATTCATCCAAAAATAAAAAAATTAAAAAAACATCGAACAAAAATCCACATGGGCAACGTTAAGCAACTGCATCCAAGACCTCACCGTTTAAAACCCTTACTTGGATGTCCCAGGAAGTTAGTTACTGGTTAGTAAAAATGGGTTGTGACCTATTTATAAATAAGGTATTTTGGGGTTAGAACCCATTCACTAACTATTTACTAATTTCCTGGGACATCTAAGTACCTTTTAACTATCCAACTAGGCATTCCCTACAATCCGTCTCCGTCACGGCTTTCTCCACCGACTGAAGCAGAAAATTTTGCTCCACCTAAGGAGGCGGAGAAAGGTCTCCCTTTGCCAGCATTTAGTTGGTGGTTTGGGATTCTTGGGGGGTACCCCCAAGTAACAATCCCCGGATTGTAAGGGGATCCAATCGGAATCCACACCACCAGGACCCAAACCACCAATTGGTTCCATTGGTTGATAGGTGAGCCACGAAAAAAAACGGCCGGATACTTTCCATGAGTCATCCTGGTTGTTTAAGAGGGATCCTTATAATGGTTTCTTGTAATCCCAATTCAACTGTGATACTCTAAACAACTAGGGCTTTTTCATTGCTCAGTTAGTTTTAGGGAGGGTTAGCTGAGCTAAGTGTATGGGACTTTTGACTTTCATTGGTTGTTTCCAACAAGTTTTACCAAAAGAATTGCCAAGATATTGTTTGACCAAAATGGTGTGAATAAAAAAAACAAAAAAAACATGGTAGGAAGTTGGAAGTAAAAAAACATGTACCCTTTTACAGACATCCAAGCCCCTGCCCTACCAAAACAAAAACAGCTTCCAAAAATCATGGTGCTCAGAAGACGAGCGATTCCCTTTGTTTGGGGGATAGTAACTTAAAGATCAAGTGAAAGCAACAAAAAAAAACGGCATCCTTCCCCAAAGTCTAAAAGAGAAGACCTCGTCCCTCCACAAATTTGGAAAAGTATCCTTTCGCTTCATAGCTCTTCTGTATCTTCTGACAATGCTGCAGGGGAGGAAAAAAAATGTCACAGACTTTCGCCCTTATATCTTTCCTGCCCCTGACTATACATGTGACCCTTGGCAACCCCCGGCCAGTACATAAGAAGACACCAGTTCTTGCACCCTGGCAGAGATGGTTGGCTGTCCAGCGTTTCTGGAGCGGTTTATAGAGGATGCCCAGTTGTTAGGTGAAGAATCGGACCATCTTGTGGTCACGAGTGTCCTGGGATCACCTGGTTTTTGCATTTCAAACTCAAAACATCAATGGCCCATGGGGAAGAAATTCATCTTTGTCCTACAGCAAAATAAGAATGATCACAAGGAAAAACAAACAAATGATTCCTCATCACCAACGTCTTTGCAGAAACACCACTCGTCTACATCCGGGTAAATTTCTATGACACAACAAATTCAGGCTTGCACACTTTGGACGTGAATCAAAGCCATGGTCAATGGTCCGGGAATGTCTCGGAATATCTTGGATCTCCATATCTCTGGCTGAATATGTTTGTCCTTCCTAATGATCCCCCATCTTGGAGAAATTGTAAAAATTGCATCCAGTCAAATCAAATCCCAGCTTTGTGAGTCATTCAAATCATTCAAATGGAGTTGAGTTAGATAAGAGGCACTGGACGTTGACAGACATGGTGATTTGCTGATTTTCGGGAGGTAGGGTGGTCCATGATCGACAAACCATTCACAAACGTGCGGCATAAGCAGTTTTCCCTACGAAAACTGTGAAGACTTTGGGGTTCTACCTCAGAATGCTGACGTGACTCAACTCACCGCCCCCCGATGTTGTTTTTAATGAGATTCTAACCTGATTGATATAACCTCCATAAAAACACGCTCTCCTCAAGCCGCCCAGTTGTATATAGATACGTGAATTGAAAAAAAAAAGAATCTACTGTTCTGGACCCACCCGCTGAAGCGGCTGGGTGGTTTGTCAAATTCAATCGATTCAGATTTTCTGCCCCGGAAGCCTGTGTAACAACTTTGTGTCAGCAGGGAGACCATCCTCAGCTTTATGCCCCACAGGCCTGGCATATGACGGTCGTTTCGGTGGTCTCAACCAACCCAACCCATCTTGAAAAAATAGGCGCATTCGTCAAATTGGGATCGAATCTCCCCAGGTAGGTAGGGGTAAAAAAGGTTTTTTGGAAAATAATATTGGAAAGAAGAAAAACAGTTTCAAGTTTTTGGTTGCTTAGAGAAGTAAAGTTTAAATTGAAAGCAATTGACTTCTACAGTAGGGTGAATCCGAATCACCTTTTTACAACTTGAGAGCCTCCCAAAACCACCTAAAAAATAGTTCATGTCATCTTGGTGGTGATGAACCAACATCCGGGGCGACTTGCATGTCAGGCGAAATCTGGTCACGGTTTCCCCACCGGTACGACTCGCCAGCTGGGAAATGCCGTGGACTAAAAAAACATGACGGCAGCACAGATGCTTTACAAACTCGCTGGTATCCTCAATCATTTCCACCACACTATGCCTCAGCGCCGGGAAAAAGGCGAAGGTTGCTGGAGATATGCAACCTTTTGCACAAATAAAAATGCCGCAAAAGTGTCAATCAATGGATGTTCAACCATCCTTTAAGCGGCTTCAACATCATGTTTCAATAAGTTCGCCTTTCTGTTCCTTCATTTCACCACTTTTTCACATCATTCCTTCGTTACTTTGTTGATACGCATGGCAAACGACTGTCGTTTGAACCAGTCAAGATTACCGGAACACCACACTGCGAAGAGATCTACAAAAAAACCTTCCTGCACCACCTGGGGATATACAGAACCCTTGCGAATAAATGGATATAAATGGGACAAACTCCCTATCAACCAGTGCGAGATCCATCAACAGTACCTATCATGCACCGTTTACTATTAAAACATACCGCAAGCAGCATTGCTTTTCTTCAATCAGCACTGGAACACCCAGGACGCCCGGACGCCACACCATGAATGTAAGCATTGAATTGCCTTGGAGTGCCGCGCTGAAGAAAGTTGGTACATAACAAGTAAAAACGACATGGAAAGTCCAGCACAAACGCACCTGGCCTTTATACCGAAATCTTCACAAACGTGAAGATACATGGGTTGTTTTTGTCCGGCACATAACCTATAGGCTTCTGCCCGTATAACTTTCCAGTCACCAGAAAATCTTTCCACAAGAATAGTGGGACCCCAAAGGACTATTGGATAAACCTAGAGTGAAATGTACAGCTTATCTGATCTCTTGTCATTTACCCTCCCTGAAACTAACATAGCCACTGAAAATAGACCCATTGAAAAGGAGATTCCTATTGGAAACCACCATTTTTTCAGGGACTATATCAGTTTCAGGGAGTGTAAGCCAAGGGTATCGCTATTTTGATCACCTTGCCCCAGCTGTCAAAACAGGGGAGTTTACCAGCCAATTTTAGGAGACACGAAAATTCAAACAGCCGGATACTTTCCATGAGTTATCCTGGTAACTGGGTAGGATTTCATCATTGCTTAATTTTCATTGCACACGTCCAGGTGTAGAGTGTCTTTCTCAGTACCCTTCCTTTAACAAGCCTCCAAGGAACGGATACATATCCCACATTCGGAAGCTTGGAAAATCATCGACTCAAAAATGCCGGCTGGGAGGAGATATAGGTGTTAGTTCCCTTGAGGGTACCCATTTAAAAATTTGTCCTGGAGGTCTTAATTCCAGATTTATGCATATACATACCCTCTGGAAAACTAACATAGGAATGCAAATCCACCTTCTCCCAATTGGGAGATACATCATCTATCTACATTCAAATGGTGGGAATTTCCAGCCAGCTATGGAAAACCGGAGTGTAGAAAAAAAACGTCTATTTCAGGAAGCCTCGATGTTAAAAAACATGTTTGTTTCCTTCCAAAAAAGTCATCCTATGCTATAGTTGGTGGTTTCAACCAACCCATCTGAAAAATATGCGAACGTCAAATTGGGTTCATCTTCCCCAAGGATCGGGTTGAAAATAAAAAAAATGGAAACCACCACCTAGCATTTTGTTCTCCAATCTGCTCATGAGTTGGTGGGGTGGGGAGGATGCCAATCAAACATGGTCAATTTTTCTGGAAAAAGCAGGTCATGTTTTAGGCATCGGATTGGCTTCCAAAAAAAACACCAGGACCCTCCCTGTTTATCCATATGATCCACGAAAAAAAATGGAAAGTACTGGTTGTTTAACAGGGATCCTTATGATTTCATAATGGTTTAGTATAATCCCTATATAACTGGTTAGTAGAATCCCCTATATATTCCAACCAACCAGGGTTTTCATAATTGCTCATATAAGAAAATGGGGCCCTTCCATCCTAGGTTCTCCAGGTCCACCTCCATCCCTGTCTCTGAAGTCCCGAACTGCACACGTTGAGTGATCATAGCGGTTTCCTGCACCCAGATGAAAAAGCAGTTGTGAAAAAGTGGATACAAACAGAAATGTATCTTAAAAAGATGTACTGTATAAGATGTTTATGTCTAAAGAACCTGTATTATATTTACAACTAGACTTTCCCTGATTTTTTCAGGAAGTCGGAAGCCGAGAATATGTTTGAAATTCTGCGTCCCATGAAAACATGCAACTTTTACTTGGGGTGCAGGTTTCTGCCACACAATTGTTGTTTGCCATGGCTATGCCATGCCGGTCTCAAAAAATCAGCCCTGATTCTCAAGTTGCGAAATGTTTCGCTCATAAACAAGAGCTGTCATTTCAGGTTCTTTTCGGTTTGGCACTTTGGTAAAATGATATACCAAGATGAGCATCTGTCCCTGGAATGACAATCATGGTTCCATGGAAACTTGAAAAACCTTGATTGGTGGGACCCTCCAGAGTCAAATTGTGGCTCTCTCAAAATGGTGGGGGGCCATAAAACACTCCAGCGAACAAATCTAGCAGTGGAAAAAAACCTACCATATACAGGTGGATTTCTACTGGAAAAGTGGGCAGTTCCACCTTCTGTGTCTGCTCATGACAGTGATCTTTATTGAAAATGCATATCACTAGTGCTAGTAGAACTAGTACTACATATGTGTAAGCGACTGTGTGGACCATCCCGAAAACGAAACAGGGAACAGGGAAAAGATTCATAAAGAATGATCTCACAATCAAAAGTCTGTTTACTGAATCCTGGAGGAAACATCGCGTTGTCAATGCCTAGTTTTTTTCATTTGAGCAGTTAGTTCAGCAAGCATTTGAGGTACCTAAAATGGAGGAGTCCTGACCTTATATTCAGGCTTTTTTGGGGATGGGTTTTCCCTTACCTGAAATGTTTGGTGAATAGTTGTTCTGGAAACTTTTGAGTCTTTTGAGTGCTATAGTTCTATGCATGCAAGCACAGTGCCCAGCCAAATGCTCAATACATGCACTATCCAAACAGGCCTCAAGCACAGCACCCACGTCGCGCATCTCACAACCGCTTTGCTGAGCAAAGACCTGATCTTTGGGGGGTGAAATTCTGAAAGTTGTACGCCGTAAGCAAAACATGATCTCATGGGTATTCAGCATCTATTCATGATTAATAACAGGAGGAAAAGTCTGTGTATAAATCTATTTTGAAAAAACATAAACAGCTGGAACTCTGAAAAAAAACGATGAGAATCATCAAACCAAAGCAGCACGTTTTTAAGTTTTGGGTTTCATGTTAATTTTTCGGGTTGTAGCATTTTAACACAACACTGACGACCTGAAGAAAACTAATACAACTATCATCTCACCACTTCGACCATCACTCAGATATTTTACGTTTCGCTGTTTCAGCCTTTCGCTTGTCAAAACGTTTCCCGCCAGTTCTGAGATGTAGCACTTTGGCATTGTCCTTGGCAAACTTGTCGATGACTTTAATTCCTTGCACGTCTGCCTGGCGTTTCGGACACGCGAAAGGTTCCGCGTTGACCTCTTTTTTCCCAGGGGGGCTGGGTTTGAAATCTGCCAAGTGGGTGTGCGATCCTCTGAGTAATTTAGGTCACAGAGGATTTTTGGAAATTTCCTTCAGTGATCCCATCAGCACGGCATTCAACTTCCAACAAGATGGAGGAGATCTTTCTCAGCTTTCTCCCCCCTAAAACCATGGTTTTGATTAGAAGTACTGGCAAGTTCAACATGGAAAGCTCAAATTCAACACCCCAAACTGAAACTAAAAACTCTTCAACCCAACCATCTGTTGACCACTTCTACCTTCACCAATTTGTCTGATTATAGGAGGATAAACCACCCTTTTGTCCAAAAAATCATACCCTTTCCCCACTCAAAACTTGTTTCACCCATCCACCCAAAAGAACCCAAGGAACAAAAAACCCTGCCTAAAACGAATAAAAATCCACAACCTCCCCACCTCGTCCAAAAGCCCTCTGACTACGACGACAAAGTTTTCGGGCCCGAACTCTTCCTCCACAGCCTGCTGGTGTTCCTGCCAGTGCTTCTCCCAGTGGTCGAAAAAAGGTGCAGGTGTGAAAGTTAAATCTTTCACTGTTTATAGATACACCCCTTTTTTTACCTCAGAACCCCCAACCACCAAGACATCATTTTGGTGAAGACTCTTTTTTGGTTGGGAAAAGAAAGGGGGGATTTGGTGCCCTCTTCGTTTGGAAGAATTTCTTGTGGACCCCACCAGCGCCTGGACGATGTCAGCAATGGCCATGAAGACAGAAGTCAAGGTCTCTGCATATGGTGCAGGACCTTGATCCTGGCGTGGCAGATGATGGAAACCTCAAAGTCTCTCCATGTGGAAAAAAAACGACGAGAAAAAAAGGAACATGCTTTGAAAGAGCCATGTGTTTTGTTCTTTTTTTCTGAAAGTGCTGCTAGAAATGGTGTGGGAAGAGGCAGGTTGTTGTTGTTGTTGTTGTTGTTGTTGTTGTTGTTGTTGTTGTTGTTGTTGTTGTTGTTGTTGTTGTTGTTGTTGTTGTTGTTGTTGTTGTTGTTGTCTGTTGTCTGTTGCTGTTGCTGTTGTCTGTTGCTGTTGTTGTTCGTTGTTGTT
>DF242255.1:0-15170 GCA_000507305.1 Breviolum minutum Mf 1.05b.01 | reverse complement strand
TGTTGTTGCTGTTGCTGTTGCTGTTGTCTGTTGCTGTTGTCTGTTGCTGTTGCTGTTGTTGTTGTTGTTGTTGTTGTTGTTGTTGTTGTTGTTGTTGTTGTTGTCGTCGTCGTCGTCGTTGCTGCTGCTGCTGTTCTTTTTGGGGATATGTCATTTAGTTCGCCCAAAACAATCGTAGCATTTTTTCTCTGGTCTGGGCCCCGAAATCAATGGAATTCACGACCAAGGTTGGAGGGTGAAAAGACAAGTTAAGACAAAAATGTTCTACATGTTCTTGTTAAAAGCCCTTTTATTCTCTTCAAAAACTTTGGGCAGCAGAAAAAAGAGATGGATACAGTAATTCTTGCCAAATTTGGTGGGATTCTACCTTTAGTTTCTCAAAAAAAAACATCCGTTGTGAGACTTCAAGACTTACACCCCCGGACTCGTCAACAACACGCGGGAACCGCCGAGCCCCAACAAGATGGGCCGAAAGGAAAGCCGCGCCAAATCGGCTTTAAATATGGCCATTTTTGGTATCTTCCTGTGAAATTTCCTGCTGGTTACCAACGCTGGAACCCAACAACTTCCGCCATCCCATCACCAAACTTGAGCCGGAAGTCACCGCGCGTTTCACGCCCAGCGAACCAAGCCTTGGCGTGGAGATAATTTGTAGGATGGAATTTGTATGCTACATCCACCTGTTTGAGGTTACTAACAAGAAAATCTTACCCAAAAACTGGAGGAAAAGCTGTGAAAAGTTCCAAAATTTACCTCGAATTCCATATAGCCTTTAGTGCAAAAGTCATGTTTCATGTAGTGTTGAGAGAGGTAATTACCTGGAATTGGATAGGTACTCTAAAAAGTTTGGTGAATGAGGTTCTATGATGCGACAATCAGATCTGATAAGCATGGTGAGAATTATGAGGGTTGAGCCAATTGGGGGTGAGCCACTGAAACCGCAAATGGCTTGTAGATGCTTGTAACTCATAAGTGACATCAACCCCAATTCTATGCTTTTCACTATATGAGATACGTTAAAAATGAATTTCCGCCAGTATTATATTGAGAGATATGTGGCCCCACCATCCAACAACAACTTCCACGTCCCATTTTTCCAATGGGCTTCCCAGACTGACGCTTGAATTCAGCGCTGGCCTTCTCTGCCAATGAGCGCTTGATAAACCTGAAAAGTTAAACCCCCGCACCGTGGAACTTGCATCTGTTGTTGGGAACTTACACTCCCTGAAACTAACATGGCACCTGAAAATAGGCCATCCCAAAAGTAAACTAATATTCCAACCGTTCCAACCATCCATTTTTAGGTGCGAGCTGTTAGCTTCAGGGAGGGTATTCTTGTCAAAAAAAAGTGGGTGTTTTTGCTATCCGAATCTTGCTTTCCAAAAAGATATCCTTTGTCCATGGATGTCACAACATCCGCCAAGCGACCCATCCGCGCATGTTCTAAAAATCAAAGCATTCGGGGTGAGAACCTTTCAAACAAGTTTGGGTGGTATGCCACCGGTCCACCGGTGAACGCCAATATGAGCAATGATTGGAAGATGCACCAAATGAATCCAAATGAAAGTACAGTAGATGAAAGGATAGATGTTTCATCTTAATTTTTGAAGACTCTTGCTTCTTGAAATGAGAAGATATTCATATTTCATCCGACAGCATCTTTGAAATAAGACAACTTTAGCCCCGAATCTGGCAGATTTCTGGCTGGAAACAAGCGATTCAGCCATGATACTCTATGAAACCGTAAGGGATCAAAATTCTTCAGTCGATCGTGTCCGGAAGTACGTATGTCCCGTATGTCCATGGCACATCCAGTAGAATATAAAAATCCACTTTGACTCTTACCTCGCTCCCTAAACCGATCTCGGAGGCTTTCCGACAGATCACAATTTTCGTTGTGGTCATGGGACAGGGCCAAGCTACACCACTTTTAACCATTGGATGACAGACTTTATGCAAGCTTTCTCCAAAGCTACGGAAAAACGTAGGTCTCCACTGCTTGGACGCCCTGACTCAACATATTTCTGGACACCCTCGCTGGCAAGACCTTTCAGCATTCTGAGGGAGAAATGTAGGCAAGAGTTATCCGAAAATCCTTCCAAGATGGGCCCCTACTAGTTATAAATGGAGTTCTGGGACCCCTATAAGTGGACTTATGGGCCCCTACTTATAAAAAATTGGAAGGGGCCCACTTTGCACCTTGGAAGCTTTTTAGACTCAAAGTCTCTGGCCCATCTAAAAAAAGGAAGGGCAGTCCTACATACTTTGCTATGCTTCAAATCCATTGCTTCTTCAACACCACCATTTTTTGAGCCGATCCTTTCAACATGCTACACTTGCATGTTGTGCCATCTATGTTGCATGTTGTGCCATCTATGTGTAGCACTTACACTCTGGTGAAAGTAAATGGCTAGCCACTCCCAAAAGGTAGCGAATTGTAAGGGGCCATGATAAACCAAGACTAATGGGAGTGGCGATCGGCATCTATCTTCCAGGTGGTATAGTTATTCTTGAAGCTCCTTCTCCAGACTTCGAAACTTTTTGGAGTTCTCACATTTCACACCGAATCACCGAATCTCGAAGTCTTAGGCTGCTAGGAATCCAAAAAATCCCTCAGACATCCTCCAATCAAAAAAAGGCAAACTATATATACTATGATCTAGAGTCCTCATAGTACTATGATCTAGGAATCTAGGAGTCTTCATAATTACACCCCCGGAAACAAACGGCTGGAACCAGAAAATCACCTCTTTTGAAAAGGGGTTTTTCATCTGAACCAAACCTACATGACTTTGGCTTCAAAATGTTGATCTTCAGGGGTGTGTATGCCTGATAGCTATCCAATCCCAGTCTTCGAACCTGTGTTCCCAATACTTCATGGTCCTCCAACCAACTGTTCCCACGTACCACAAAAAATAGCTTGGCAAAAAAAAAAATCATAAGAGGTTGGTAAAAATCTACGCTTCTTCGGGAATGGCCGGCTATGAAACCCCCCAAATTCCTACGACTTCCATACAGCTGGGATTGCTTCATCAATAGGATCACTGGGTTTGAAGCTATCTCGCTACTCCTCGGTGGCAACTTGAAAAATTATGCAATAAAGTCAAATTGTATCAACTTCCCCCATTTTGGCGGTTTTTTTAAAGACAACTTGGAAACAACAACCACCTGGACCCATTTACAAATGAGTGGGATGGTGTGGCTTGGGTTTTGAATCTCAAAGAAAGGGAAAACAAAAACGTGCAAAACGTGGGCCTTTTAAACGCCGCTTTCTGTTACAAATAGGGGTATATTGGTGTTATAACTCCCCACCAACTTTTGATCCCCTTAAGTTCCTAAGTGCCCCCCAAAAAATAAAGACATCACCACATCACCACATCCCCATCCACCCTCACCTAGTGGATGAAACAGTTTGGCAAAGCGGGACACACTGGCGCTATCTTTGGCCGCCATGGCCGCATCAAACTGCCTTCGAGTTTTGACGTCGATTTCGTTGTGTTTCTTTTTCTTGGCCGGAGACCCATATTGCTCGGGGGGCCACATATGCAGTTTTTTCTCCTGTTGTTGGGTGAACAAAGATCCTGATGATTTTCTTTGTGTTGGCAGTATTTTAATCATCATTGCAAAAGTGAGAAAAAAAAACCTATCATCCCTTGAAGCCCCACGAAAATCTCCAGTCTTTTTTTGTTGACCCACATCAAAAGAAATTGCCAGGGATTACATAAGGCATAAGGCCTAAATCAGCCAATAGCGTCACTACAAGTGGTGTATGAAAAAACAACCTGACTCAATGCCCTTGAAACCTTCCATGCGTTGAACAGTGATCCCCACCTCAGATGAAGCCAGGTTCCGCCAATCCGGGGTTAACCCAACGAAACAGCTGGATTTCAGATGCTGCTTTTTGAGATATCCGAAATAGATTTCTCGGAAAAAAAAAAAACGAGTACAGTATATGTTTTTAAAAAAAAATACTTTACCACCAGTCTTCATGAAAACTAACTCTTTTTCCAATAAACAACACATCTATATATCCCAACGGCTTCACCCCCCAGCTTCCGGCTGCCTTCGTACGATGCCACTCAACTGGCGTTCGGCTTCGGCCCTCGGGAACGGCTGGCACCGGTTGATACCCAAGGAATCCTGGTTGTTCGCAACTCCCATTTGAGCAATGAGACAAAGGGCCCCTGGATAGCGCATGAACTGAAACTACTACCCAGTTATATATGTGGGGTATGATAATCCATTTACACTCCCTGAAACGTTTACAGTTTACAGCAAATGCCCCTGAAAATTAGGCACAGAATCCCCAAGCAGAAATGTCGTCATCGAACCCGACCATCCATTTTTATTAGGGGAGAAATATGTTAGTTTCGTGGAAGATTGAATCAGAAAGATACCCTCTAGGGAACTAACGATGTTTCTTTTTGGGAAAAGGCACCTTCCGACGATGATTTTCTGGACTTCCCAACTTGGGGCATGGCAATGACAAAAAAAATCAATGAAAGATTTTTCACAAGGCCTGTTGTGACGAGGTGCGCTTGAGCAACAAATTTCCAATTCTCAAAGTCAAACAAGGGTAACTCTTTTTCCAGAACTGCCACTAAGGTCACAAAAAAACATAGATATGTAACCCAACTGGAAACGCAACTCTCTTGATCCATTTGCTGAAATCAAACCCTTTCAATTTCACTTGAAGGAATCTATTGCAGAATGTTATCTTCCAAGTTAGTCTGTGATCTCACCCATATTCCTAAAAAGTTACTCCCAAACTCCCGGAATCTGGGAAAAACCTGCAAAGTTGATTTGCAACCAACCAACCCAACCGAACTGAGCCACGAAAAAAAAACTTGGATACTTTCCATGAGTCATCCTGGTTGGTTATCCTTCTTTCATGGTTTATGAAATCATTCCTATAGAACTGGGGATCCGGATTTCATCCCCAAAAAAACACCGCAGAAAATTAACATGGAACCTAAAGATGAACCTAAAAAATGACCCAATTGAAAAGGAGAATCATCATGAACCAATCCCCAAACAAAACCTAACCAACCAGGGTGTTTTTTGATGCTTCACGAAAACGGAACCCGCCAACAAAAAACCAACCCACTGGGCATTCCCGGCAGCGTTCGCACGGTGGCATCGTCCGTGCCGGGCCTCAATCCAGACAAAACCAGCCAACCCCAACTTGGATGGGCTCCCCCCCTCCTTAGTACGTGGGAGAATTGAAGGGATGGAAACAAAAAGCCATTTATAAGTTTGACCAACACCCTAGGGGACGACAAATTAACCATGCTTTTTTTTTTGAAACCACGAAACCTTTCACTAAATGGGATGAATCCTCCCAAGCAATGCCGCTTGAAGGGAGGTTATGTTGGTGGTTTTTTTCAACGTGAAACTCAACATCTTCAGTTTTTGGAAACGGAAACTCCGAGATGCGGCTGTTCCTCTGAAATTGCATCCAGTTGGGTAGGTGAGTTTCGTTCACAAGACGGTTGATGGTTGGAAGAAATCCGGTAAACTCACCAGTTGATATGGTAATTTTTCCCATTATCTCCAATCTACAGGGTTTACAAAACATCCCAGGTGGCTGTTTGGGGATTTCTTCCATCAACAGTATCATGTTGGTTTATAAAACAATTATTTCTCTGCAACTAACAGCGAGTTTACACCTGAAGATCAATGGTTGGAAGATGAAATTTCCTTTTGGGATACCCTATTTTCAGGGACGAGCTGTTAGTTTTGGGGAGGGTACAGGACCAGGATCTATGTTCCATTTTTCAGGGTTTGCTCCCTGTCCCTTTTGGGTAGTTTTAAGTATCGATTTGAGAGGCTTAAAATGATGGAAACGCTTCCAGCGCACTGCTGACTCACAATCCATTTGAGAGACTAAACCCTACTTTCCCACCAAACAAAGGACAAAAAACACAGCAACAAATGAGCCAGAAAAAGACAGGGTGGAGGAAATACGCACTCTGACGTCAGATGAGTTTTGATATGTTTTTCCGCGTTTGTTCCTCCCATACAAATGTAGAATCCTTCATGGTTGAAACAACCATTTTTCCCTCATTGCTTCACGCCTGGTAAACATGATCGAACTTGGTCCTATAAACTCTTCCGAGGCTTTTACGTCATTCCCTGCAGGCGACTGGGGTTTCCTCCCTGGGTCCCTCAAACGGAAGACTGTCTTGTGCAGCTCTGAAACGGGATACCTCGGTGGCAGGGTTTGTGAATTTGATGTATACCTGGCTCACCAGATGGCCAACCATTTGTAAATGCTTGCTTCAGTTGGATGATGAACGAAATCCTTACATGAACAGTGGGTGTTTCACGAAAAATCCATGAAAAAATTATTGTTTGGGTTACCAGGTACTGTATATAATAAGATGATGCTATAAAATCAGTTCAAAGTCGAGCTATATATGTATACGACTTGTCCAATACTGGTATACCACTTGCAATTGCCCAAGTTTCTGTAATGTCTGTATGGCCTTTTTTGGGGGGGGGGCGCATCGAAACCTTAAACTTATTTGTTTTTTAAGAGGATTAGCAATGATTCGGCCATGTTTGGAACTGAATCCAAATGTTGGGGATGCATCTCCCGTTCTTCTGGCTCACAAGAAAAGCCAATGGAATCAGCACCAAAGACTTTATCATCTTCAAGACATTCTTCTTTTCAGATCATAAAACATCATAAAACTGTCGTCCACCAATTTGACATCAGCTACCCTAAAGCACCCTCACACATTCTTCCAGGATTCAGAGGCCCTTTTGGCCGAATCATCCCATCCCATCCCATCCGCGGAAATGACATTGAAGGCCAACCAGCTTCGTGGGGAGGACTCCCTGAGCTCCCCGAGCATATCTTGCAGCTTGCTCAAAGTCTTCGGATGTAATGGCTTTCATGACCTGGCAACGGTCCGGGTAAATCACATGACGGGAAAATATTTCCCCAACTGACAGGTAGTAGTGGAAATATGTAAGCAAGCTAGTTACAGTAGATCGCAAATACATGTTGATGGATGAAATCCGGTAAACTCACCAGTTGATAGGTTACATCCCAGGTGGTGCAGGATTGCTTCCATCAACAGTATCTACCTGGTATATGCAAGTTCCAAGTGGTCATGAGTGACCCCCAAAGTTTGATGATCCATCTATTCAGTCAATTCTCTATAGGGTGTACCCCCCCCAAAAAAAAACTAACATGAGAATGGAAAATCAACGATTTGAAGATGCATTTCCTATTGAAAATGATGATTTTCCATTGTCATGTTAGTTTTTGGGGGGGTGTTTTTCTCCAAAGAAAAAACCACCCCCAAATTCTCTGGCGATTCTGGTCCCACAACTGCACCTGTTTTAGTTCACTTCCCCAACTCCAAATCTGATTGGTGCTTTGGCGATGTATGATGTTCGATTCTAGCCATATGGGTGGAAATCCAAAAAAATAGGGAGAAAAAAAAACCAAAATGGATGGTGAAAATCATGGTTGGAAAACCCTATTCTTTAATGGATGATTTGGGGGGAAAACCCACTATTTTCGGAAACACCCATATCATCTTCTCCCTGATAGAAATCCTGATGAATCAAGGATTCATAGGAGCTTCCTGGCATATTAAACCGACCAGACCGGACCTGCAAACACCACCGAAAACCTACTTTGGCCGTTTCCTGAAAGGTTTCCTACTTCTTCTACAAAAATACCAGACCTCCCAAACAGCTCACTTGTTTCACCCTCTCATTTTTGTTCAAGAAAAAAATCTCCACCAGTTCAGCTATTTTGGCTGATTCACCAAATTTTCTACCAATCGAATCTTTCGATCTCTTTACGAAACTCACCAGCTCTGCTTTAAAAAAACACCCCATGCTCCTTCATGAGGCTTCAGTTGGTGGGACCACCCAAAACCGGAACCTTACATTCCAACCTCACCAGAAACTGCCCGGTCCGTGGTGCCACCTGGTCCGAACATTCACGAAGCTCCAAAAGATCATCCACAATCTTCAGTGCCTGGCGGAAGAAAAAAATTCCGCATTGAAAGTCAAGGACTTTTTTTTTGATCTGAAAAATGTAGATCATTTGGTTGTTGATGAAAATTGAGACTAAGAAATTGTATTTATTTGACATTTCGATCTGGATTTTGTATTTCTATTGGTTGTTCAAGGAAAAGACTGAGAAATTGTTGCTTTTGTTCAGGATTTGAGCTTCCAAAACCTTTCCCTTTGCTTTTGCGAAATTTCTGAAGAAAAAAAAATACGTCTTTCGATGCATGTGGATAGATCAAAAACTCCACTAGCCTTGCCTCCCTGATTGAAGCAACAAAAGCTTCCCCCCACAAAACCAACCGGAAACAAACAAAAATCAACACAAAAAAAAATCCTCTCTCAATTGGTCATAGTTTCACCAGCAACCTTGCAAAAAAAGAAAAACTCAACAAATCAGTCATCTCCCCGGCCATCTCAATTTTTTTGCCAACCCGCTTCCAAGAGAAACGCACCTCAGCCACATGACCACAGACATAATCCAACTTCCTCACACGAGAGCTCAACTCATCCGCTACGCCTGACCTTGGGCACCAGAGGTGGCCGGCATGGGTGAAACTTGGGACTTGGTGTGTTGCTAAGATGCGGCAACTTGACATGTCCCGAGACTTTCGTTTCGCTTGGGTTGTCCCCCTGCCCACTAAGAGTCACCACAAGGATTTTACAACATTTTTTGTAGGGGATCCCAAAAAAAACTCATTTGTCACAGTTACTGGGAGGGGGGGACCAGCTAAAGTATAGCAAATATAGATTTCTGGGTATTGATTGTTGTGAACTTACTATAAGAAAAAGTCGAACTTGTTTTCTAAGTGAATGAAATAGACATTGATTGAAATCCAACAACAAATATGTCCAACTTCCAATCTAAGGAAGAAGTACCCCCCTACCATTTTTCCCCCCTATCCCATGTGGCTGTTGTGTTTCGGCCGTTAACCTGCCATCTTGGGGAAGGTCTCTAGAGATACCATGATTGAAACTTACCAGGCCCTGGCACCGGCACCGTAAAAAATGGATTTTTTTTCGATGGCCAAGGTTGGATTCTTCAGATCCATGAGTTGAGGTGCCAAAAAAATTCTCCCATCAATTCAACTTGTACCTTTTTTTGAACCACATCTAAGTGAAAACAAACTGCATTTTTGGCGGTTGTTCCACAAGAACAAGGAAGGCGGCTTTTATTGAAGTGACTCCATCACATGAAGGGTTCTTGATAAACAGGACTTTCGGCGGCTTGATTCAAAACCTGAAAAAAAAGCCATGCTTGAGCGGGAACTAGGAAGTGGTGCATTATTGGGGGGAAACTTCGTTCCAAATGAGGGCGAAATCATTCCCTACGTTTGCTCCCTCCGTTCCAATGTACCAATCTGAGCCCTCGCACGTTTGTTGCAGTGTCTCCTGAAGTTTCTTGATAGCAATGGGCACCTGGCCCAGATCGCACACACAATACCAACCGCAATGAAAACGTAGTGCAAACACCCTTGTGGATATGTACTATATACACTCGCTTTTCGAACAGACCCGCGATTTTTTTGTGCCGCAAAATGGCTGGATGAAAACTTCCCGTGAAGATCAAGTCCAGGTCTCCAGTCTCTGCAGTTGAAGACTTTACCAAAAGGGGACCTCTCAGATTTTGACTACGGCAATGCAAGCGCTGCGACAAGCCCAAAAGATGCACTTCCTCGCACCAAAATTATGTGATCTACCAATTGGTATTTGTATTAAATACACAAAAAAAAACGGACGCAAAAATATGATAGAAAATAAAAAACTGTCTGGTCAAAGAGTTCCGATAGGTACCTTAACCAAAGGAAGCATGGCAAACTGTTCTCACACCAAACCCCACAAACTTGGGAGATGTTTGACGAACCGCAGCAAACTTCCCAAAAAGCGTTGCAAACAAAACAAGAACACAAGGAACCAATCAAACCAATCAACTGATTTTTTCGATCAACCGATAAAGCCAATCAACGCAATGAAGCCAATCAAAGCAATCAAACCAGGACGCAATCGTCCCCACCCGGGACGTTTTTTATCATCTTTAGTAGGGGGATCTTCTGATAATCAGTTTTATTAGAGGATCCTGGAATCCTGGTTGGGGGGTGGATGATCCAACCAACAACCAAAAAAAATGAAGCACCCATCCTGATCGCGAAGACATCAACCTTTAGGATCTCTTCATCCCATCGTGAAACCGTCGTGATTTTTACGACCCACCTGCTTGTGCTGTTCACCCAAGAAAGCCAAGCTCCGACTTTCGCTTTGACCTGATCGTCATGGAAACAAAAGTGAAAAAACTCCGTAGATGTACGCTTGAACCACCACATGGTGAAATTGATGTTTTTCTAAAGGGGGGGCATTGTGAATTTTGAATTCCAACCATACTCCCCTTTTTTGGACAAGAATCGTTATTTCATAAAACAAGCATAAGAGGCTTGAAATCGCAAGACTCGAACCATACTGATTGGAATAAATCTTGAAAATTCGGTTGAACCAATTGAGACTTACAAATATAATATGTATATATGTATATAATATGTATGTATATATAATATAAAATCAGAGCAATCAAAAATGAGATCGGGGTACCCCAACTGGTTCGCCCAGCGAACGTAGACTTAGGGTATGTGTTTTGCGGGACCCAAAAAGTCACCTTTACCCCTTTCAAGTGTGTGATGGTTTGGCATTTCAAAATCCAGATGGTGTTTTTCGCGATCAACGAAAAAAAAACTGATGGTCTGAAGATGGTGGTTGGAGACCAGGATCCCTAATAACCAGTGATCTAATACATAAAGATTGAAATGGTTCCAAATTGAAACATCTGCCACTTGCAATTTTCATCTGGGAATCTGTATCCGGGGATTCTTCGGAAAAACCTTGGAAGAGGCCAAGAATCTGCTGTGTTTGTCGCTCTGAAATAACGAAAAGGCTGATTTGTTTGATACCCCTTGTGCTCCTCAACAGCTCCAGAAATCAACCAGTGCTCCCCAGCTCCCAAAACAGGTTCCCCCAACACAAGTGGGTCGCTTTGCTGTAAAGCTTTTCCAACTCCAGATCAAACTCCTGGACAGCCAAAAAAAAAGATCCGCCCACCTTTTTTTGAAGAAGCCAAAAAGCCGAGCCTTGAAGCAACTTTTGAATTTCTTTTTGATTGATGAAATCCCATGAACAAAAATGGTGAAACCTCAATGAAGAGATCCATCTCCAAGTGGCTAGGGACACTACTCATCAGACTCTTCATCCATCCTTTGATTACCAAAACAGCAGTCCCCCCAAATACTGTTGACGGTTCAGAAATGGCAAGGTCAACCGCCTGACATGTATAAAAACCCTGTAAATAATGGGATGTTTACCATATCAACTGGTGATCGCCAGATTGCTTCCATGAAGAGTATCACTGGATCAAAAAAAGGCACCTGCTCTTCAGCTGTCAGGCTAACCAGTTCTTCCTCAGCTGCCTGGAAAAATCAACGAATGGTGAGGCTTGGTGGTTTGGGGCCTGGTGGTTTGGGGCCTGGTGGTTTCGGATTCTGGGGGAACCCCTGAGTAACAATCCCTTTCCTACTCCCGCTCTTACTCTTACTCCTACTAGTACTACTACTACTACTACTACTACTACTACTACTACTACTACTACTACTACTACTACTACTACTACTACTACTACTACTACTACTACTACTACTACTACTACTACTACTACTACTACTACTACTACTACTACTACTACTACTACTACTACTACTACTACTACTACTACTACTACTACCACCTCTGTAAGGCCCAGGCTTGAATGGAGAAACTCATCACGTCGTCGTTTGATGGAGAAACTCAATAGCCAATGTCAACCTGTGCCAACTGGAAGTGCAAAGTGGAGGGATGAACCCAAAATCAGGAAAAAAAAACACGAATTACGGGATTATGAAGGGACAATAATGGTGCATAAGTCTTTTTTTTTGGCCTTACTTGTTTGGGGTTAGATTTCCATCTCCAAGTTGATGATCAAAGTGGACCTAGTCCCCCCAAAAAAATGAAAATATATACAGTAATAAAATATGATGATCTACTTGGTGGTTTCAACCCATCCAAAAAAAAAAATCCGTCGAATTGGATCATTTCCCCAAGGATCGGGGTAAAAAATAAATATTTGAAACCACCACCTGCATGATGAATGCATGTTTTTTTCAGGTACTGTGGTACCCGTAAAGTTCTTACAGACGGGGATGCTGGTGGCAATACATCGGTTTTACATCAATTGCCAAGAACTTACAGTAACCCATTAGGCCCCAAAATCTAAAGATGACGATTAATTGCACAAGTCTCTCCAATATCACCACCCAACCTTTTTTTCCAATCTTCCAACCCCTTTCCGGGTGCTTAAGCAACACAACAACACAGTTCAAAGCCCTTTAGACCCCCTGCCTCAACCAAGCCATCATTGGGAAATTGGATGCAAACACATTTTTCAGCTATTTTCATGATCAAAGTCTGTGGTTTTTTTGTGGTTTTGTACTGCAACCAAAAATAAATTCTGTGTCTCATTTTGCTGTTTCTGTCGTTACAACATCAAGGTTCACGGCTTTCAGAATGTTTTCCACAGTTTGGAAGATCCAACATCTTTCAAATTGCGTTTCATGTCGAAATGAAACTGGAAGCTTCACCAAATGATTTGGAATCACGCCAAAATCACACATTGAATGAAACCCAAATCAAAAACCTAGTGGGTTTATCTTGACTATGAAAACTAATTTCCAATTTTGCAGTTTCTGTAAAACGAAGCATGTGATGTTTTGAAATGCAAGTCATTGACGACCTCAAATTCATGCATCATAATGCTGTATTTATTTTAAAAAAAATGACATACCATCAACAAAGCTAGAAACCACCCTTCTAAGCACTAAAAGAAAATCAACAAATTCACAATTCACATCCTCTCAACAAAGCCTTTGCTTCACTCGTTTCAGTTGTGCAAATGTCATCGGAGAAACTGTCAGTTCCTAAAATATGAGGATGTATAGAATATCAACTCCGAGTAAATTGTACTTCCTCTGAATAAACTAACTTTTGGGTGACACCACCTTGCGCCACTATGTTTCAGCAGGAGCAACAGTGGTGCGACTGTTTCAGACAACTAGAAAAACAAACAGAGCAAATACAATCTTTTTCGCTCGCCACACCTTGTCCCAAATGTCCCAAGCAGCACTGGGTCTCATACTTGAAACGGTACCTACCTCGAAACCCCGCAGCTTCCATGCTTGTTGCTACTGCTTCTTTGACATGAGCGCCTGTCAATCCAAAGTTTGAGCTGTAAAAGTCGCAATTTTGGTTGTGGTAGTGACGCTGGTCCTCTGCAGGACAGCTTGCTCTGTGTGTATGAGGCCAGTTGGGCATCACAGGCGACTCGCAGGGCGTCACATCCTGTCAGCGACAACAAGGCCTGCTGTCCAGTATTCCAGACTCAAAGGCTGCCAGGTGCTTCATCAATGCTATTTGGTACTGCTTCCTTGCAAAAAAAAATAAGTTTACTCCCTTAAGCTGGGACTTCTCACTGGAACAGGTTGGAATTGACATATCTGGCCCCTGCACACATTAAAGTATATAACTCACCTACTGTCAATACGGCCAAGAATGCAAGAAGATCGAGCAAGGTTGAAGAAAACAAGGTCATTTTGTGTGGTGTGCCGTCTTCTTGCAATGCTCAGACATAGAAAGTGAGAGTTTTGAGATCTTCCAATCTCAGTTCGGAAATCCACGAATATCTCCGTTTGAGTTCTTGTCATGCATTGGCGTTGCCTGCTGATCGAAGAAACAAGATTCTGGAATGCCGACTGGCAATGCTAGACGCATCTTCTGGGACAATGTCACATGAATAGTGTTTTTTGTGGATGTGCCGGTCCCTGTACACTAGGTCCATACCTGCGCAAATGCTTCCACATGCACCTACACGGGAGTTTTCCCATCTTAATGCAGGTGCCTCTGCGGGGTTCTTTGTTGGATGGTCATGTACCTAGCACATGGTAAATGATCGAAAATCTGGGTACGCGACTCTGCCGAAACAACAAAAATCTACATTGTGCTTCCACGCGTGACTACGCACGCCTACGCGGGCTGCAAAATATCAGGTCAACATCCTACGAAGTTTCGTAACAACACACCGAGATGACGTGAAGTATCTGTTGAAACTCTTTTTTGACTTCTTTGTTGTGCAGCTTTCGGCCAAAAACACAAAAGGTATCATCCAAGACACCAAAGTGAAATCTTCAACTCACAACTGCTGGGTGAGGTTAGAATCAAGATTTGAGAAGAGATTAACTCTGGATTTGAGTTTTTTCTAAGGTTTGGTTGGTCTCGTCATGTTTGTTTGGATTACCTTCCACGTTGAGACCCTGGATGTGGACATGAAAATCTGTAAAGTATTGGCTCTAGATGTGAGCCAACCGATGCAACATCCAAAGCGGAAAGGCAATCAAATGTGGAGTCAAGTTCTTTTTTATCGCTCCAACTTGATCCGCTTCGGGTCCGCCTCAACATTGCCCCGGCCTTCAGCCAGAGGCGCTGCGGCTTCGTAGTGATTTGCACCAACGTGGCATAATACGATTTCATTCCCCCAAACTTCTGGGGCAATGGTAGGGGGTGGGGTGAACCGACGTTTTGGTTCAAGGTCAGAATCTGAGAGGACACGGATTGGTGCCAAAAGGAGACATGCAGAGGCTTGAAGTGTGAGTTCGTCGCCCCACGTGGAAGGTCTCGACATGTTTTGCAGGTAAGCCTCAAAACTGGTGAAATTTGCGGTGATTTTATCAGCAAACATTTGCGGCAAATGCCGGAGGAAATTCACGACTTGGGATCGGAAATCTGCAGGGTCCACGGGGATGCCTGCCGTGAAGCAAATACTCACGAATTGACACGACCCGTCTGCTACTGTTTCTAAGGCCTCCAAAGATAGTTCTTTCAAACGAGGTGCCAGCTTGGCTGGCCCGACTCTCTGCTCGCCTCTTTGCTGCCTCAGCGTTCTCAGCTAAGGACAGCTGCACAGCCATATCCAACTGGCCTCTATCGTAGCGAGCCGCAGCATCCTGCAGGCATCACAAATTAGTTTTTGGCTCAAAGCTCTGGGATGTTCCGGGAAATTAATGGTTATT
>DF242254.1:42908-60167 GCA_000507305.1 Breviolum minutum Mf 1.05b.01 | reverse complement strand
AAACATGATTTAATCGAAAATTGAAATTCTGTCATATTCCAGAACCATATACGTATATATACAATGTATATATATATATATGTGTATGTTTATGATTTTGAATTCACAACTCACCATTTTTGTTGAGACATTTTTTCAGGATCATAACCTGGCAGCAACACTTTCGCATGATTATTTCATCATCCCGTTCTGCATCAGGACTTGGAGGATGCCACGGTCGAAGCGGAAGGAAGTCATCGTCATACGTTACTTGAGCAATGAAAAAGGGTCCCTGATTGTTCGGATGTAGGGGGTTATAGTACCCAGTTTTATAGGGATTATAATAAGCCAATGTAAGGATCCCTATTAACCAACCAGGATTTCATGGAAAGTAAGAGTTTTTTTTTTTTGTTGGTGGCTCACTCGGCAACCACCGTTGTGAAGCTTCAACGGAGATCAGCCTGCTGAGTCAAGTCAACCTTAATCCGATCGTTCCTGATGTAGCCGTGGCAAAGGTGAAAAATCGTGAAAATGGGACCATGCTGTTGATGGAAGACATCCTGCTAACCACCTAGGATGTATAAATCCTTGCAAATAATGGGGTAAACTACCTATCAACTGGTGCAGGATTTCATTCATCAACAGTATCATTACTCCCCGAAAACTTCTTTGTAGAGAATCCAACTGGCAAGTACGGAACGCCACAGCTGGGTAGGTGGACTGGTGATGAAATTAAAATAATTACGTGGCAGTGGCAGGTATTATATATATATTTAAATGAATGATTTGGGGTTCAAAAACCAGTGAGCAGTAGACCCGTGGGTAACCACTGGGTTTTATAAATTTCGCTGAGAAGCCATTCGGTTTCAGGATTCCAGTATATATTTATATTTTGAGAAATCGCCAGGAAGCCAGAGAAATCCTTGGTAAACGACATTAAATCTAACAATTTTCTTAAACGATAAACGACGCAAACCCAAAAAAACACGAGAAATGATGGGAAGTGGTGGTCTTTTAGATAGAAGGAAGCCGACTGAAGTGGGTAATGTCTGGAATTGCAATTGGACGACAGCGACGACGAGGATGATGATGAGGAGGATGATGATGAGGAGGAGGATGATGAGGAGGATGATGATGATGAGGAGGAGGAGGAGGAGGAGGAGGATCAGGATGGTGATTGTCTCATTCGGATGGCGCTAGAGAGAAATCCATCCAAAATGCCCTGAATTTAGATAAGTGCATTGATACAATTTGCCCAGATTTATGTGTATATATGTGTATTGTAAAATGTATTTTGCCTCCATCGTCCGAGCACCCCCGCAACATGTTGAGAGTCGTTTATGTCAAAGAAAGCATTGCTTCAAACATGCCCTACCCTCCCTGAAACTAACATTTTCGCACGGTTGGAATAGAATTGTCAATTTTCTTTTGGGATGCTATATTTTTCAGGGACTTTTTGCTGTTAGTTGTGGGGAGTTGTACTTTTTTTTGGCATCCAGATTCATCTTTTGACGCAAAAACTCGCTGTTTTTTTTGGTGGTGGAAGACCCTCCAACTGGAGGTTGGTCTACCTTCATGCCTTTGGTCGCTGCCTGCAGCTCAGCTCAGGTCACCCCTAGCATGATGGTTTTAGTAAAGGGAACTCCCTGCCAAAACTGCCCGCAACTTTCAGGGTTCCAGAGGCCTTCCTCCTTGAGCAATCTGCAGGGGAGGTGCCCCAGATGCAAGAGAAATGCCCTCTTAATTCAGGTTTTGAAATTAGAATCTATTTGCCCAGATCTTTTTGTTTTCTCTCCGAGGGTACCACATGATGGCCTTGGGAAATCAGCAATGTGAAAAAACGTGCGGGAAAAATTGCCAGATAAAACGCAATGAAGAGGCATTTCTTCAAATTTCAGCTTGAGAAAACTGTGATCCGTTGTTTTTTCTAGTTATCTCAACGGCCTTTTCGGTGAAGAGATGGTAGTCTTCTGTTTCTTGAGGTTGGAGTTGACAAACGTACCAACTGCTAATGATCTTCCGCACCTTTACAGATTGGTGAACATTATTCCATTTGCATGTATCTGTATGGTACATTTGCCGAGACATGTAGTTAGATATGCCGAGACATGTAGTTAAATAAACCATACATGGATGGTATGGGTTTATAGGAAGGATCAGTATATACATCAAGCATCATCTTTTCTTTGGGGTGACGTCCGATGATCCCTTACCATGTCTCTTCCCCCCGCGCACCTCCCAAAGTAGCGGCCTTTTTGCTGTACCTATCACGACCTCGTCGTACTGGACATGCCATTTGTAGCGCGTTTGTTGTGGTAATAAGGGTGAAAATTCACGGCGAAAGCTTCAATGATCTTTACCTTTTTTTGCTAAAATGCGCTTGACGAAATAAGATATGTTTGTCAGATAGATTAAAATTGCTGAAAAAAAGGGGTGTGGGTGAGTTCGCACATGGTACACTCTGATTTATCCTGCTTCGTGTTCTCTAAGCTCTGATACAGTTGATGTTTCCAGAAATGATGTAAACATTGGGATATTCACTACTCAACCTTCACTGCCTGGATTTCTGAAAGCCAAGGTGGTAAGGAATATGTGCAACCCATGGTGGATCAATTATCACCTGGCTACCCGGAAGATGGGTCAAGGAAGTGACATTTTGGATGGGATTGTTGTTCCTCCTTTTGTTGTTTTAATTTAGCATCGATTCGTACTTGTCATATTTCTTTGTCAGAATGTCAGAATATTTTTGTTGACATGAGAGTGAATTTGAAGCATATTATGGAGGGGATCTTTTTTTAAACCATATCTCGGAATGCTATGTTTGTCTGTAAATCACGTACACATGTACAGATTGGTTGAGCCCACTGCACCTGACAGTGCCAATTGGACAAATCAGATTCGATCAGCTAAGATTTTTCACAAACATGACCCGAAAGTGTGGGCCCTTTTGGCACTTGAAATGATATATATCTGGCCAAATTATAGCGACCTCACACGACGTCACTTTGAAATTACGACCTAAGTCCCGAAATAAGGTGGGTTTTGTGTTTAACGGATTCTACTGCTGGAAACCTGTGAGTATATATAAGGCGAAGTATGGTTCCAGGACCCGCCAGGAATCGAGCCACCAAACCTTTTCTCAAGATGCTCTTACTCTTTTTGGATTTTTTGGCCGCCAAAAAGCTCAAATTGGACGTCTTGAGAAAATAGAACAACAAAACTGGATCCTTCCACTCTAAAATTTGCTCGTCGAAACTTGCAGGAAAAGCGTCAGTATGTGTTGATGTCTTAATTTTTGCTGAACCCTAGAAAAAGTATGTATAAGGCGAAGTATGGTTTAGTGCCGATGGGTAAGAGAATCTTTTTCCAGGACCCGNCTGAACCCTAGAAAAAGTATGTATAAGGCGAAGTATGGTTTAGTGCCGATGGGTAAGAGAATCTTTTCCAGGACCCGCCAGGAGTCGAGCCACCAAACCTTTTCTCAAGATGCTCTTTTTGGATTTTTTGGCCGCCAAAAAGCTCAAATTGGACGTCTTGAGAAAATAGAACAACAAAACTGGATCCTTCCACTCTAAAATTTGCTCGTCGAAACTTGCAGGAAAAGCGTCATTATGTGTTGATGTCTTAATTTTTGCTGAAGCCCTGAAAATGAGTTTGTATAAGGCGAAATATCGTATGAGAACTTTCATTTGTCTAATAGTCCCGATCTCTCGGATCTTCTCCTTGGTTTTTGATTAAGAGGATGGGGCTTCAAGTTTTCTCAAGACGTCCAATTCTTGTTTTTTGAGACCCAAAACTATCAAATTGGACGTCTTGAGAAAAAACCCGCAGGCTCGATTCCCGGCGGGTCTGGGCAGCGCGTGGTTGATTGAAACATCATATGATAGCTTTCATGTGTCTGATCGTCCCGATCTCTCGGATCTTCTCGTTGTTTTTTGATTTAAGCGGAAGGGGCTTCAGGATTTCTCAAGACGTCCAATTATTGTCTTATAGACCCAAAACTATCGAATTGGACGTCTTGAGAAAAAAACCCGCAGGCTCCATTCCCGGCGGTTCTAGGCAGTGTGTGTTTGATTGAAGCATCTTTTGACGGCCATTATTTATTTCGAATAATCTTGGATCCTTTTGTATACCCTTGTTTTTCGAGACAATAGATACGACCTACGACCTAGAAATAATTTCGTATTTCAGCGACCTAGGCTTATTTCCATTTGGAAATATGAAATTCGACCCAACGACCTACGAATTATTATAATTTACCCAGATATATGTTGAAGTGTTGAAAACACCAAACAAACAACAAAACCAACGCGAATTTAGGGCCCTGTGACTCTTTCATTCAATTTTGAAGACACGAGCCCCTTTGATCCCGAATGATGCAACAAGGAATCAGTTCTTTTTTTCGTGGATTCAAATGGTGCCCCACACTTCATACACCATCCACGGTCAAATCTTCATCAATTTTTCTATAACATGTTGCTCGCTATCCAGTGGCTTTGAATGGGAGATCTATATACCCAAACTACTGATGGATATATAATATGATAAAGTCCAGCACGGCACATTTTTTGATTATTATACATATACCTTATACCTATAAATGCGTTTATAAGTTCTACAAATATCCCGTCTACAATTGCAGGGGTTTATATAGCTCCGCTTCGCCGGACTTTTTTTTCGACAGTCGGCACGATATGTGAGAATGGAATTTTATTGCAACGATGACCGGTTGGTGGAGGACATGACTGAAACTGTTGTTAGCTACGGGACTTAACAAGGTACCCAGATGTGTTGTTCTTGAGAGCCTTTTTACAGTGGTAAAGACTGGTAAAGACATGACATATATTGTAGTTGATGAATGAATCTGTTCATCATCGCCATGCATCGAGATCCGACATGAACATCGTCGAGATCAACAACATGAGATAATATGAATGTATGAACAAGGAATGTTGTGTGAATGTACGTGGGATGAGTAGACTCCCACTAAGGACTTCCGTGTGTCATAAGGATATGTACATCATTCAAACCCTTAGCCATGCCATATAAACCCAGCGATATCATCTCAGTTCAACTTACTGAGATCATCTCTGTTGGTTGCCGCCCCGGTTGATATGGTGGATATATGGATCAATATTGCATAATGTCATATTGTCCAACAACTGGAAGGAATCCAGCAAGTTCTTAGCCAAGAAACACCAAAAAAATGTCTCGGTCCATGGAGTACTTTTTGCACAAAATACTTGGATTTTTGCTGACGATCATCACCATCATTTTGACTTTGACCTCATAGCTCATAGAAAAAAGTGCTCCTGCTTCACCAACATCATCATCAACAATGTCAAAAAACGAATCACCAACATTTACCTTTCGGTCAAAATAGATGGCACAGATACCAAAAGTTTGGTTAGGTAAAGGTTTCCTTACAATATGCAGGGACTGTTGTCATCTACCCCCTGGAAGTTTAACATAGCCCCTGAAAAATGATGATTGGAAGACTACTTTCCTATTGGGAAGGTATCTTTTCAGGGGCTATGTTAAACTTCGGGAGGGTACTGTAAGTCCATCCACCACCTTTTCCACCTGTGGCGGCGCTACCGAGGCTTTTCAGTCCCGTGGCTCGGGTCAATGGCGGCCAAAGGCTTACGAGTGATATTGCCTACTGCTCCCAAGGGATATCAACCGTGGGGACCTTTGGAGACTACGTGGCACCAGTCACTTGGTACCTTTTTTCAGGCATGAAATTTGGAAATTGTTTGTTTTTTTTTGGGATGGGTGGGATGGGTGGGTGGTGGTTGTTACATTGTGTTTTAAAGTTGTTGTTGTTGTTGTTGTTGTTCTTGTTCTTGTTGTTGTTCTTGTTGTTGTGGTTGTTGTTGTGGTTGTTGTTGTTGTTGTTGTTGTCGTTGTATCATCTGTATTTGTATTGTGGAGGGTTCAGGCTTGGGGAACTTGAAGTTGAACAGTGATGATGCATCAGTTCGTAAGCATAGCAATAGAAAAGCCACCGTGTTTGCGATATGTACCATTGCTTCAGGTTTTGGGGATGAATATGGGAATGAATGGATGATGATTTTTCGACTTATTTTTTGCTGCAGGGCAATTAATTTGCAACTTTATAACTTTGGTTGGCAGTGAACATAATGGTTTGGAGTATTAAGACTTAGGATTGGATTTTTGAAGGTAATTTGGTCAGAGTTGACTTGAACAAATCCAAGAATAAGAATTTGAATGGTTGTGCACGATTTCCAGTACCTCTGTCTAATTTAAAATGTTGGGGGATGACCTGACGTGTTGCATCGCGGATCCTCCAATGTGCTAGATACACAACGCCCAATCGCTACCCCACGATTGACCTACTATACAACCTCCAAGTTCACATCAAACTGTCACCAGATCTTGAACAATTTCAAGTTGAGATTTGAAAAGTTTGAGACACACACCCAAGACATGGGCCATTTTGAAGCATTTCTATTTTTATCCACCCCCCCCGTGCTTTGGTTTCCCCACCTTTGTGGTTAACAATGGCCGTTTCGGATTCCTCCAGACTTGGCTTAAGCATCTGAGAATGTTTTCAAGCAACAAAAAAAACCAAAACACATTAAACAAATACACACCAAAACTGCAACTTGCATTTTTTTGTGGGTACCCTCAAGAAACCATTGAATAGCTTGAATAGCCGTGCCGGGTTTTGCCGTTGGGTGGGTGGAAGCGTTCTCTTGAGAGTTTGCAGCTTCCTGATATGCCGAAACCACACCTGACAGAGCAGGAGGTGTCTGATGAGCTCCATCTAAACGTTGTGTAGACTCCCCTGGCTGGTTTGCACAACATGTTTGACTAGGTGGTGGCAACTCAAATATTTTTTATGTTCACCCCGAACCTTGGGGAAGATTCCCATTTTGACTAATATTTTTCAAAGGGGTTGAAACCACCAACTAGTTGATGTTTGGTTAAAAGCAGGTGTTATTTTGAGTTAAAATGGGTAGAATTAACTTATTGTCCATTTTCAGGGGGAAGACACGCTCATCAGGCAGAAGACCTGTGCTTTCTTTCAGAAAAGATGTTAAATCCAGGCTGAGTTTGAATGGAGAAAGGTGAAGTTCTAGGTGGTGGCAACTCAAATATTTTTTAGTTTCACCCCTGCTTGGGGAAGATTCCCATTTTGACACATATTTTTCAAATAGGTTGAAACATGTTGAAACCACCTACTAGGGTTTTCTAAGGAATGATTTTCAGGGAGTGTGGGATTGATCTGTCGGAGGTTTGACAGATTTGTGTCAAGATTGGTGCCGTGGTGGCAATAAAAAACATCACATACACAGATTCACGGGACAGATTACAATGTAATATATATATATATACATATGCCTAGTTCAATCATATCTGAAACCCATACAAACTGTCATGATTGTTGAAATTTCGTAGATTGAACATGATTCTTCCCGATGACATCGTTTGACTTTTCCCCGTTGGGCCTGGTGAACTTTCAGATCGCGCGTCTGGATAGGTGGAAGACGCCATCAATGCAGTGCAGAACCAGCAAAAGGCAGGTCCATGTAGAGTAGGAAGTGTATTTTTTTGCCGGGTGGAGTGGGGTGGGGTGTGTGTGGTTATTTTTTGTTCAGCTTTCACCTGAAAACTGCTCCAATTTGACTAGATAACCAACATGAGATTACAGGTATATCGTGTAAACTTAGCATATGTTGCTACAAATAAGTATACTTGGCTCGCAATGTAATAATATCCAGGGTGTTGAATAGAAACTTACATCATGGTAGTTTAAGGGTGCCCCCGCAATGCCACTCCCGCAGGAAATAAGGCCTTATTAAGGGGATTATTAAGGGACAATGATGGTTAATATAACCCCTTAATAAGGCCCTATTTCTTGGGAGGTGGCATTGGGAGGGTGCCCTTAGATTCCCATGATTATAGAAAGTAGATAAACATTTTATGTATTTGTATATTCATGTTCCAATCCTCACTGAGTCAATGATAGGTTGGTGCTGGCACATCCTGGTTGGTGGTTATCCCATTAAACACCAAGCAAGAAACCAACACAACAGATGAGAAACCCCTTCAACCACCAACTATTCTTAGGCTGACACCACAAAAACGAGCGAAAACCAGCACCAGGAGTCTTTGCAATGCATGGCGTTTCTCAAAGAGCAACACGTCACTTGACCAAGTTATTCAAAAAACTATGTGGTTTGGGGTTGGGGTCATACCACCCGAAAAAAATAGGGAATCCTTGTGGGTGTATAAACCCCTAGGGCTTGGGAATCAAATGACTAGGTGGTTTCACATATTTTTTATTTTCATCTGGGGAGATGATCCAATTTGACTTGCGCATATTTTTCAGATGGGTTGGTTCAACCACCAACTCGAAACCCGCGCTTCACAAGTTGCGCCATCCCTCATTGTGGTTGCCTCATGTTCTGAAGAAAAAAAGGCATCTAAGTTTTGGAGGAGTTTCACTTCAAAATGAGAGATGAAGTCGACATAAAACTGTGGGTCCGGCTTTGGATCAAAGGTGGCTGTTTTCACTTCTTGGGTGGAACATTTGCCCGATAAGACATGAATGCTGGTGACCAAAAAGCACTACTTACTTCCATCCCATGTGTTCTGGGAGGGGTTTCACAGGGTTTGTGATGAATGCTTCTTTTTGGGGTTTGCTTCAACATTACCTTTTTAGGGGCTTAAACAAATGTTCGTAATCCGAACACTTTGCGTGTTTGAGGGGGGGAACATATATAGCAAGCTCAGTTTCATGCAAAGATAATGACCCCTTTTTCCGAGTGCCGAGTGCAGCATGATTTTTTGCATCCCGGGCCCGTGCTACTAGCTGCCGCTGTAACCAAGGGATGGTAATCATTGAAACCAACAGGCGAACTTGACAGATGAGATTGCAATGCCTTTCTAAATCCCAACCTTAGGTGTCAAGTTGAGATCAAACAAGAGATCAAGGTTGCTAACTATTTTTGATTCGTTAGGAAGGCTGAAGGATTGTTCAGAAACATGGGATTACTGTAGCTACTCGTTTGGAGAAAAAACATGTCTTATCAATGAAATGAGGTGTGGCTTCTACTTGACTTCTGTGTAATCTATGTCCGCTGTGAATGTTTACCCCCTGCCTGAAAACAATGCTTGTTTCTGGGAGCATCAACCACCAGATACGGTTCTGCAACAAGCAGGTATGAACACTTGATTGATTTCTTGAAGAGGGGTGCTTTTCTTCATTTTCTTCTCACCCAATTTGAGACACAAACATGGTTCCCATTGGTGATTCTCTCCAGTTGCTCCTTTTTTTGTAACGAAAAACCAAGTGTGTCTGTGTGTGTGTGTGTTCTTGTTTTAGATTGTTATTTCTTTGTTCCACTTTCATTCTTCCAACCCGTTTTGGTAGCTTTCAGGTAATTATTCCATGCCTCCACCATATGTAAATTGCATTATTTCCAAAAACGACATGAATCTTTCAAGATATCTTTTTTGAAAACTACTCAGGAAGCCAACACATCCTTGGTAGCAAACATGTTATCATCACTAGGTGGTGGCAACTCAAATATTTTATTTTCATCTCTACCTGGGAAGATGATCCAATTTGACCTGCGCATATTTTTCAAACGGGTTGAAACCACCACCAACTAGATCAGTTAGTTGTGCAAAAGTGGTTGTTTTTTGTTGAGGAAAAGTGGCAAGACTCTGTTGAGCAATTGCTTGCCCAGACTCTTGGACCTGGATGAGGGCAGCAGTTTCAACGGACCTGGCAGTGTTCAGAAGGGACACAAAAAAGGAAAGACACAAAACCACCCTGAAAAGTAAACATGTTCCCTAAAAAGGATTAAAAAGGGATTTTAATCCCAATCCAAATTGATCAACTCTTACAAAATATTGGTTTTCGGAAAGGGCGAGTTTTCAGTTTTGAGGATGTTTGAGGATTAAACGACTAAAGCTTGGGATATGAACCCCGCTACAGCAACAGTAGCGGATGATGGTGTAGCTTCGGATCCCTTCTGCTCAAAATGTGAGCCTCATGCTTGGCCATTGCCATGCTGGGTAGGGGGTTGCACCCAAAATACAACCACAACCGCGACGCTTGAAAACGAGAATAGCCTTGGGTCCCCACTTTTCTCAGCTCAAATTGAATCTGGGCATTGTATGCACCTAAGTCAAACAAGCATTGCCCGTAGCAATTTACAATTTCACTGTCCAACACAGCTTCTGAAGCCGGCCCAAAACAGAGTTCACCACACCCTTTTGCCGAGAAAGATTGCTACTGTAATCTATTGCATTTGGTGCCAAAACGAACTATTGCATTTGATGGCAAACCGAAATTTTTCAATATCTGCATTTTGCAAAGATCAGTCTCTCCAATGTGTTCGTAACCTTTCAAACGGTGGTCCAATCGAAAGAACTCTTACCTGGAATTTCACTCTTATCTGTTTTTTCCTCGAGAGACAGTTTCATCGTCCTCACGCCGTATGTGTCTGTTTTTTTGGGTCTCCACCAACAGGTCATGAAGCGCCACCATGTGAATTAAAGGCATGCACAAAAAAGTTTCTGACATTGTGTTCTTCACAAGAGGTCTACACGTTTCGATACCGTCCCTGAAACTAACCTAGCACGTCTTCCAACCATCCATTTTCAGGTGCGAGCTGTTGGTTTCAGGGAGTGTATTCTTCAAGTTTATTTTTCTTCATTCTCATGTGTGCACATGCCTAGTTTCACTTGAAATATGGAGCATTACTTGGCAACTCAGGATCCGTCCAGAGTACAACGAAGTGGTAACATGGCAGGTGTTGGGCAAGATCGAATGATTCATGAAATCAAATATTCATGAAACCATGTTGATTTGGTTGATTGATTGCTTGATTGATTGCTTGGCTGGTTGGTTGATTGATTGCTTGGGTGGCTGATTGTTTGATTGTTTGATTGATTGATTGATTGATTGATTGTTTGATTGTTTGAGTTATCTTGTTTCCATCTGTGTTTTTATTGATCAGATACTCAGATATCAATTTCTCCATGATCTTGTGATGTTTCAACAGTTCTTTCATGCACAGATTCTTGTAAAATTTGATGAAACATCATTTGTATAAGTCCAAATTCACTGGATGTTTTTCATATGTTTCGGATCCCGAGGTTGGTGCGCTATCCAAAGCAGACCCGACACATGTGACACCAGTCACAAAGTCGCACCCACTAGACCCGACACATACGACACCAGTGACACCAGTCACAAAGTCGCACCCACTGGGTACGGCTGAAGGTTGGGATGGGGTTGAAAAACGAGGGGTGGAAAAACATCGTTTTTTTTTGGTGGGTGTGTTGTCCCCTTGTCCATATAGTCGTATAAGGGAAAAAAAACAGTTGCCAGATCGTTGTTGAATTGATTTTCATTTGGCTAATACACCCCTGAAATTTAACATGGAACCTGAAAAGAAGTCCCTGGAAAAGGTGATTCCTTTTGGAAACCATCATTTTCAGGTTCCATGTTAAATTTCGGGGGAGTACCTTAATTGAACAAAGAAGGCATACGATTCTTCCCCTTCAAGCTATCGAATTTGCCCATGTCACGAAGGATCTGCCCATCCACAAAAAGTGTTTTTGAGGAGACTCTAGGGCGTTCTAACTGGAGTTGTATCGTCCTCTTTCGTCATTTAATTGCCATGGAAAAAAAACATATGAAATCATAAAAGATTCCTTAGGCCCACCCCGCATATTCTGTAGGAGTGGATGAAGAATCTGGTGAATTTTGTGAAAGGGAACCAATACCAAGCTTCACGATCTCCACTGTAAAAAATCTTGAGAAACAATACCCTCCAGGGAACTAACATATCCCCCCAAAATGGCATTTTGAAGATGATTTTCCGAACTTCCCAAGGTGGGATATGTTAATTCCCTGGAGGGTATCCATTTTTTCACTGTTGGACCAGCGGGACAGATATGCGAGGCTTGCCTAAAAAGCCTGTGGTGCCGAGGGATCTGACAATCTCACAGGACTTCTGAAGCGGGATGGTGGGGGATGGTGATCACTTTTTAGGTCAACAAATCAACATCAAATCAACAAACACATGGCTGACTTGGATCTAGAATCTAGAATGCCAACAGTTGATCTTTCATGGCCATCTTCAGCTTAATGTATGAGGTGCATATGGGCACTTTTACCCCTTTTTGCACTAGCTTCGGTTTCCCACCTTTTTTTAAAGAGCTTTATGCTGTGATCATCCAATTTGACCAATATTCTTTGAGCGGGTTGTTTCACCACCACCTAGAAATGGATGTGCTTTATTGCGTATTTAATTTTTTTGTGCAAATTATTTTTAGGTCTACACCTATGTCCCGTAAGAATATGCCACTGCCAAGAAGATCGGCTGTTTCTTTGGGAGGACATCTCCCCATGACTCAATTGCAAGCTTCGATCCCACATTTGGGGTCGGGGTTGTTGAACCAACACTTAGTAGTAAACAGCGCCCAGGACGCAGTTTTAGCGATTGATAGCACCATGATGGAAGCCTTCCAATTTCAAGAGTCTCTTGGCAGCCTGGTTCTTTTGAGGAAAGGCTTCAAGGAATGCACACACATGACACACTGAGATAAAAATTAATGGGTTGTTGTTGGTTCCAATTTTCTTCAATCCAATTTTGTGGGTTGGAAGCTTTCTAGTTTGGTCCTGGCATAGGCATAGGCTGCATAGGATTGACCCAAGTTTGATGGTAATGTTTGCGACTCCTGTTTACCTAGACATGTTTGGTGTTGGAGGGGTTTGAGTCCTGGCGCAGATAATCCCCAAATTATACACTTTCAGGTCCAGGTTTCTTTTGGGAGCACAAGAGGAAGGAAAAAACCCTTGAAAAACTCTGAAAACTTGAATGTGATTTCAATCTCTTCAAGCACTTGGCAAGAAGAGGACTTGAGCTTCGCAAACCCTCAAACATTTGGTTTCCAGTTCTCCAATATCAGACATTTTTGGATTGAAGTTCAGAGGTGCTGATGATGAACTGATACTTGATGATGGAAGAACATCCATCAGTCGTGGTTGAAATGCTAGATAATTAACAATGTGTTTCTGGGTGAAACAGCAGCAAGTGTTCAGGATGTCTTGAGGCACAACTTCAAGGAATCCATTCGAAAAAACCATTAAAAGTAGAGTGAGTAGAGTGACTTGGGCTATACCTGATGCACAAAGGTGCATGTTTTTAAAGGACGGACAAAAACACACACCCATGGATAGGTCATTTTACAACTAAGCGGCAACATACAGAGATTTTCATCTTTTTTGGGCGAAGATTTGCAAAGCTGCAATGCAGCTGGAATAGCTGGATATATCTCCTCTGACCTAAGGAAAGGTCCGTTGAAGAAAGTGGTGCAGGAGATTTTGAGCCAACTTGGCTGAAGACTTTAGACCGTTCCGTCGGTTTTCAGTGGAAGGACGACCATCACTTCTTGGGGTGTTATTGTTTGCCTTTTTTTTGGATATAGGGATTTATTTTTTGGGGGAAACGTATGGAACATACACATAAGATTTCGTCAGTGGATGTCCACAGTGGGCCGGGTCCTCACAATGGATTCCGGTCATACCAGTCCCTAGGTATGATTTTGGAGGTTTACAGCTGGCACATGTACTCTCAAACCCAATAATTATGAGACTCGAGACACTCCCTGAAACTAACATTTTCGCACCTGAAAATGAATGTTTGGAAGATGACATGTCCTATCGTTGAGGCCTATTTTCAGGTGCTTTTTAGTTTTAGGGAGTGCAAACGGCACTAAGACCGAAGCCAGCTTCGATTTTATTGTTAAAAAATGTCAAAAAATACTCCATAAGATCATATAAAATCTAGCCAGTACACAATTGAATTTAGCAAATAGCTGATGATTTGTTCTTCCCATTTTAGAGCAAATGTTAAGGAGACTTGGCAAGAATTTTGCTAATTTCCTCAGAATAACTCCTGATACCATCCCTAAAACTAACATAATACTAGCCCCTGAAATTTCAGGGGTCATCCTCCAAAAATGATTTGCAACTACGAACTTCCAACTTTCATCATCATCATCATCATCATCATCATCATCATCATCATCATCATCATCATCATCATGATGTTCATTTTTCCATCCAACAAATGGAGAAAAACAATCAGGAGGGAGTTGTGTGGGTTTGTAACATCTATCCCATTGCTTTTTCCCACCATCCGCCAACCCATTGGAGTTCCAACGTTGTGGTATGGTGGAGAACCGGTTTCCCAGGTGATGCAGCTGCCAAGAAGGCCACCACCAAGGAATTGACAGGATGGGAATCTTTGGCAGAACATCCACCAGTAAAACAGCACCAGTTTTGCAACAAATCATTAGTTGAGGAGATTGATTTGGATAGGGGAATAGATTATAGATATTTTCTCCAATTGTATTTGACACAAAGGTTGGGAGATATAATGAAGATAAGATAAAACATTTTAAGCTAATTACAGCCTACAATGGAAGCCTTTTTTTGCAGATGGCAAAGGGCAAACGACACATGATTGATTTGGGTTTGGGTCCCTTATTGTTGGTCAGTTGAGGCCCTGCTCTCCAGGTTTCCACTAAATGCGCCACGTTTTCGGGGTTTGCGAGAGGGTGCAGACGGGCAGTATAGGCTCAGGGTTCATTTACCAACAGGTCTTCTCCCAACAGTCCGCAATTCCCAATACACTTCCCTACTCTCACCTCCCATGAGCTTGCTTAATATGAGAATTCGCATATTTTTTGGGAAGCTGTCCATCCAAGAAATCTCCCCACTGAACGGACCCACGGTCCACGGACCCCCCTGGACCCCTTGCGTATCTATATAGTACTGGATTCGGTCCCATGAACAATTTTTGAGTCCAAGTGGTCCCTTCAAGCCCATTGGCAATGCCGGAAACTCCGGTGGCTCGGGAGATGGTTACGATCTCCGCGTCCACCGGATTTCTTGAAATCGGAGCTGAGGATTTGTTCCGCCATAAGGTTGCAAAAATCGTTGATTCCAAATGGTACCTTGGAGTGGTGAAAACCACCTTGAATGGCAAAAATCCTTATGGTGGGGTATATAAAGCCCTATACATATTGGGTTAATCATCTAATGATTGGGTGGTGGTTGACTGATATTTTTTTAGGTTCATCCCGAAAATTTGGGGAAGATGAACCCATTTTGAGTCATATTTTTCAAAGGGCTGGTTGAAACCACCAACAGTTTTGGTCCATGGAGTTGATATGCACCACTGATGGCGGATGAGTTTGCGTTTGACATTTGCCACGGGAATGGCCGGGAGATGGTTCCCTTATGCATTGTAACACTACAGAAAAAAACGTAGTAGTTACATTGTAACAATATAAAATATTGTGGCCCGCAATGGTTAGGTGACTTATATCTCTCACTTAACCAGTTGTACTGTAGCATCCAGTTCTGGGATTCTCGAAATTTCAGGGAACTCAAAGTCTTTTGGATATTTGGTTTTCGAATTTGTTCTGGCAGAAGGCTCCCTGAAACCGTGAATAGATGCATAACCATCAGCCCCTGGAAGAGGAGATTCCGTGGATTCTGTTGGATTGCTGGAAAGAAATCCTTGCTGTACAATCTGATAGTCCCACAAAAAAACAAAGACGCGACATTAACCACTAAGCTGAAGCCCAGATTTCATATTGATTCGACACAAGACACTTCAAAATTGTTATGTTCACGTTTCCTCCCAGAATCATGGTTCCGTGAAAAATTGGTGTTTTCCCTCCGCAAAAGTAGTTACATTTGAAATACAGCCATTTTCCATTTCTATAATGATGGGAGAAAGAATCAATATAGTCCGACTTGACTTAGCAGCTGTGATTTGTCATTTGGTGGGGAAATAAGGCCTTAAGGGATGATTAACCCAACATAATTCGCTCAGTAAGGCCTTGTTTCAGCTGGTTCCTAAGAAGGATTTTTGGCAACATCCCCAATGGGTGGTGATGGAGATTTTCATCTCGACGACGGGGGACCATTTTAAGTTGAGGAAGGAATCCGAGATTTGTGAAATATTTTGTTGCTTCATTCACTGAGTTTATTGTGATCATCCTCAAAGCTCAAATATATGAATATATTATGTTTATATAAGAACATATTATTATCATAGGTAGACATACATTTTATTTATGTATGCAAACATATTGATTATTTATACATTATTTTTGTATGGATAAAGATATAATATAGACTTATATTTATATGTACATAGACTTAGGAATGATTTGAGATTTGTTTGTTTTTGATACATTTTTTTCGAATACAGTAAGTCCGCCCAGCTTTAAAAACACCAAGGTTTGAATGGGCTGCTGGTTGCATCATTTTGTTGCACCTTTGGCTTTGATGGCTCCCGTTAAAGTCTTGGTGATTGCTTTCCCATACCATCCATGAATGGTATATTTACCTACATGAATGGTTGATGTTTTTGGTAAATGTAAATATGTCTTGTGTTGAGTTTGGCAGGCTTGGGTGCACAAGTTTCATATTCACAACAGGAGGTCACCGTGTTGTCATGTGACATGTGGCTCAAGTCACTTGACCCAAAAGTGGCTTTATAAATTTTGCTGGAAGCTGCTCCTTGAGCAGTTCCTGCACTCAGAGGCCTGTGAAGCCTTAGGAGCATCCCATGTAGCCATCCATGTCAAGCAGAGGCTGGAGGGACCACCCTCTGCTTCACCACGGGCGTGGGCTGCTACTGATGCCCTGTCTTTGTTGGAGAACCTTCGACCGGTGCAATGGCGCACCTTCTACCGATTGGAAAATGACCACGCCTTTGCCGATTCCTTCAAGAGCTGTGAGGAGGCAATCGCTATGGCAGGCCGTCCAGTTGCCAACCATTGGGTAGAGGTGCGAGCTGCACTTGCTACGCCATTGGTGCAAGACCCAGGGCGGTTTCGTGGGAGGCGCGACCAGCGTTGTGTGACAACCTTGGCCGCCTCAGAATGGGCAGCCCGGTTTCGGCTACTCCAACAGACGAGACACCAAGCGAAGCAGAGGCGCAAGCATACCGAGCACACCAAGGAGACTCAGGACATGCCACCATCGCTGCAGCAGAAGCAGACTAGCGCCTTCTTACGAGATGGCCAGCAACTTTGTGGGCCATACCAAGTTGGAGCATGCACTCATGCTTCGGAAGATGACTGCCCAGCAGTTCATCGTTGCGCTATCGTCCTTAGGACGGGGCGTGTATGTGGGGGACGGCACCCAGGAAACTCTTGTTGGGACCGTCGGGCACTAATGGTGGCTGACTTGCCAGTCTTGCCTGA
>DF242254.1:18372-42604 GCA_000507305.1 Breviolum minutum Mf 1.05b.01 | reverse complement strand
ATCGCGGGTGCCGCCGTCCGTCACATCCATGTGACTCATCCCCACAAGCGAGAGCAACAATGGCAATCAGCTTGGATGTTGGCTGAGCGCCTGCTACAACCATAAGTTTCCTATGTTGGAGGACCTTATTAACAAGCCGCCCTTCACGTGCTACATTGAATGGAGGCGTACCGAAGGTTTGGAATGGGATGGCCCACTGAACCCTTGTATGGCCGGAAGTCAAGTGCGTCTTGCCCTCAAAATGGCTGAAGGGAAACAGTCCGGAGCGTCGTTAGCCCATAAGGCAGCTCTTCCACCGCTTCTCCCATTTGGATTAGATGTTGACCAACACTTTTGTCGAGCCTTGGAACGGGCCCAGGCACCCCTGCCTACAGAAGCATTGCCGGTGCTGGATGATGACCTTAAATTTGCAGGGGTTTGTAATGCGGGCTGGAGGGGTGACCTCCGCTCCAGAAGAGACACTGCGCTGGGTGCCTTGAAGGAGCTGAAATCTCGTTTGGCCTCTACCACAGCAGTCCTAGTGAAGCATCAACCTGAGGCTATTCGTCAGGTGACTCAAGGCCGCGATTTGGCAATGATTGCTTTGTTGGTGCTGCTTACATCGTGGGGGGACACCTCCTACCCATTTGGATTGATTACAGGTCTCCCGGCAGTTGGCTTCGCACCCCACTATCAAGTCTTCCCGCAACAGCCTGCAGTAGCGTTGTCGCAGAATGATGTCCTCGAAGGTTGGGAATACCACAATGCAGCTGTTCTGCGGAACCTGAAGCCGGGCAAAGATGACAGCTTTCTGTTATCACAAAGTATGGTCGATGCAGAGCGAGGGTTTTGTACTCCACCAATGAAAAGGGTTGAAATGTTGTCTTTCATCAAGAATCAACCACATCGCCTCATACCAAGGTGTGTTATTACCCAAAGCTCCGGTAAACAGCGTATCATTGACAATGCTGATACCGGCGGCCAGAGTTCACTATCCTCGGATTCCAACAAGCTGGTGTTGTGCTCGCCGCTGCGTCCGGCCCAGCACATTGCCATTACGCACCACTACTTGTCCCATTCAGCACTGGTTCAGGCTCAGGCGAGTGACGCCTGGGAGTCTGGAGGCGAAGACTGGCCTGATGCGTATCGCCACTCTCCTATGAGCAGAAGCGAAGCCATGGGCTGTGTGGTGGTTTGGTGGCATCAGGAGTGGAACGAACCAGCATATCAGTTGTACTCAGGCCTACTCTTTGGTTTACCTTTGGCAGTGACATCGTTCAACCGCTATAGCCGATTAGTGGAGGCACTTGGAAGGCGGCTCCTCTTCGTGCTGGTTTCTTTATACTTTGACGATGCCCACATTTCTGATTGGAAATCTAGCAAAGGTTCAGGGCAGGCAGCATTTGCAACTCTGAACTCACTTCTATAGGGACACCGTTTGCTCAAGAGAAGCGTCAGCCAATGTCTGCGGTCGGCCTCTTTTTGGGCTTAGATCACGATGTCGCAGAGGCACTTTCCTCTGGAGTGGTCAAGTTTTGGGCTCGAGAGCGACTCGAATCCAAACTTATGGACATCATCAATATGGCCAGAGTCATTGGACGACTGATGCCAGGGACAGCAGCTAAGCTTTACGGCGTTGCAAATTTCTTTGAACAAGGCATCTATGGTAGAGTTGGCTGTGGTGGCTTAGCCTCTATTAAAGAAAGACAATACGAAAGAGGAACAATGCTTACGCCTGCAATTCTGGCCAGTTTCGAAGTTCTCGAAGCAGTGATTAAGTCTCGCCCATCTCGCCTATTTGAAGTGTTGGACTCACACCCACTCCGCTTCTGTGTCGCGAGTGACGCGGCGCTAGAGGCCCCTTTTCAGGGCACAGGTGGATTGGTCTCCGTCTGGTTTTCTTCATCAGGTCAAGTTCGTGAAGCTTTCGTGGCAGATATCCCTCCAGCAATCTATGCACTATGGTCAGCAGGCGAAAAGAAGATAGCGCAATTGGAGCTCATCATGGTTCTTTATGGATTACTTGCTCGTCCTCAGTTGTTCCGCAATCGGCGAGGGATCTGGTTCATAGACAACACGGCAGCACTTATGTCCTTGATTCGTGGACGTTCCGATTCAGAAGATTTAGAGCACATGACACGAATGATTCATGTGGCATTGTATGCCCTTAAATGTTGGGTTTTCTGGGAATGGATCCCATCCAAATCCAACTGGGCCGATTCCATTTCACGTTTGGGAGCCGCGGATCCATGGCTGTACCGCCATAGCTTCCAAGTGTTCACAGCCTTTTTCCCCACAATACTGTGGTCTCTGCCGTTTCGAGCTCTAGTTTCGATCTTTGAGTTAATCTAGTGCTTCGGGATTTTTGAAGTGCCTTGGGTGCCAGTGTGACTGGAGGATCTGTGTGACTGATCCGGGTACCTGATTCAACTGCGTGTTGAAAGCACAAGTTCCACCAGGAACTATCCAAAGCATTAACCCACGTGTGATGTGGCTAGAGCATAGATATCAGGAAGAGACGATCGTTGACACTGCGAGGAAAAAGAATAAGTGCTGTCCTACTTTTGGGGGAGGTTTCCTGTTTGAATATGTATGTCTTGTGTTGAGTTTGGCAGGCTTGGGTGCACAAGTTTCATATTCACAACAGGAGGTCACCGTGTTGTCATGTGACATGTGGCTCAAGTCACTTGACCCAAAAGTGGCTTTATAAATTTTCCCACCCTGCCCACCCTGGATGCTGGGCCTCCGGTGGAGATCCCTGGCATTCAATATGGGTGGCGCCTAGCGTGCTAGGCTTTGTGCTTTCGCCTGGATGTGATCCAGTATTTGATAGGGAGACTATGAAGGAATCCTGGGTGATAGGATTCCGTGGATGGGTGCCAGTGTGACTGGAGGATCTGTGTGACTGATCCGGGTACCTGATTCAACTGCGTGTTGAAAGCACAAGTTCCACCAGGAACTATCCAAAGCATTAACCCACGTGTGATGTGGCTAGAGCATAGATATCAGGAAGAGACGATCGTTGACACTGCGAGGAAAAAGAATAAGTGCTGTCCTACTTTTGGGGGAGGTTTCCTGTTTGAATATGTATATAAATATGACATACATGGATCCTGTGGCTTTTGCTGGAGACACCATTTTGAACCCCAACATGAATTTAGTACATGTAAGTATTATTGAAGATATCATTGAATCTAATTTTGAACTAAACAGTAGATGTCTCTTTGTGCATTTAGATGCGCATTTCTATACTATCAGTGCTCGTTTTTTTGAAGTTGATCTTCCACTTGGGGGAGTATCATGACTAGAATCCTTTAAATCCAAGATCATTTGGGTTCCTTATAGGTACTTGCAGACATATTTACACGAACAACATGTTCATAGTGACTGTTCTGTGGCTAACTTGTTCAGAGATCATCATGCTTTTGTGCACACGTATCACAAACTTATCTAATAGATCGTGTCAAATTGTCCTCATGTATATGGGGCATAGAGTATGGCACAAAGACCTATAGGGGAGTACTGTACCAGTCGGTCTTCAGACACTCATCGCGCTTGAACATGGTTCTGGCCCCTGTTTAGTCCATTTTTATTGTAGCTTGTTGCACGTCTTCGGAAGTATTTTGGTTGCTTCTTACGCTAATGACCCCCCCCAAAAAAACATGGGTACTACCAGTGTGTGCGTCTGCTTGAAAAAGGGGTGGAATCGCACGTTTATTTTATGCCAAAAAAGTCGGACAAGGAACATGATCACCATCGGAATAGAAGCAGAACTGTCCTTGAAGCTTGGTAGGCTTGGTAAACGCAGAACCTGAGGGCGTTTCGTGTGACTTCTTTTTGCCTTCCGAAACTCATCCATCATGTTTTTCCAACTATCAGTTGGCATTCATAGATTAGGTGTTGCCCAAAACCTGTTTTTCAGTGCGCAAATGATATATGTTTTTTTTTCTGAAGGGAATCTTAGTAACCTTCACCATGCACTGGTTTTAGTGTTTTGGCAGGACCCAATTCACAGATTTTTGAATGTACATATAGATATATAGATGGATGGATACATACTTTCTTTTTAAGTTTAGGAATGTTGATATACATTGTATATTTATGTGTTGTTTGTTTGAAGAATCCAATACCCGGGTTTAGCATTCCTTTCATCCATCAAGTGTTGTGGTCCAGTCGCGCCAAAAAAACACAATCCTGTCAGACGGGTCTGATTCCAGTTTCTCAGTTGACCTTTACCTCTGACGTCCAGAAAATGCTGGGAAAATATTAACTTGTCGGGTCAAATTAAAGCCACCTCACACGACCGATTTCCCCTAAAAGGTAGCTTTTTGGAAGGGACATCCTCGGCTATTTCAGGGAAATCTAGCTTGGTGAAATATTGTAATTTGGCAAGAACTTTGTAGGGCATTGGCATTGGATTTTGCTGCCATGTGTGCTTGTCTTTGATCAGGAATGTTTAGAGTTTCATATGCCAAGTTGATATATAAATAGATCCAGTACGAATGGATGAAGCTTGGTATTGGACCCCTTGTGATTCAACAGGAAAAGTTTGATGGAGGCTCAGGTTTGGCTATGTTTGCCACGATGATCACATGGCCACTTTATAAAATCTGGGGTTAGTAAGGAATCTTCTTTACAGAAACGGGGGGAAGTCTTTGTGTAAATATCCAAGAAAAACATTATGTATCATCTTACTTCAAGATAAAGATGGTACTGTTGATGGAAGAACTCCTGCACCACCTGGGATCTATAAAACCCTGCAAATAATGGGATAACACACATATTAACGGGTGCAGGATTTCTTCCATCAACAGTACTTCCAGACCTAGTGCTTTTCAATTGCTTTTCCGTCACTGCATTCAGCTTGCATCTTTGATGTTTCATCGGCCTGAGACGTAGCTTCAGATTCCTGGATGTTCATGACGACCATCTCTTCCCCTTAAATACGGCCCTGACAAGGCCTGATCGGAGGAACCATGGGTTAAATTACTAATCACTTAATATGGCCTTGGGGCTACTTGGAGGATCATCCCAATTAATAACTGGCTAGTAACCCCCATTTTATAAGCCATGAAACGGCCATTTGGAAGGGGAACCTACTCAGGGGACTTATTAGCTATGGTTATTAATCACTTACAAGTCCTGCATCATCCTCCAGGTACCCTTAGATTAAAAATGATGATGGATCCTCCCCAGAGACCTGGAAACCAAGGAGATCTGGAAACCATGACTCGATCTTTTCGGACATGGAACGTGGTTTCCTTTTCATCTACACTGTGGACACTCGTTGTATTTGTTGGGGTATATTTGTTTTTTGGATTGGAGGGAGCAATGAGCAATGGTTTGGCGATGATGATGATGATGATGATGATGATGATGATGATGATGATGATGATGATAATAACGATGATGATGTTGTTGATGTTGATGGTGATGGTGATGGTGATGATGTCATATGCTACGTATGATGCTTAGTTAGTATCCAGCGTTTGACGTTTGTTTTCTAAAGACTCGTTGTTTGGTCCAAAGAGATTCAGTCTACAACCCGAGCATGGTGATTTCCAATGCCAGCATCTTCAATTTTCAATCAACTAGATTTACCTTTTCATCACACATAATTTGTTCTTTGGAAAGCTGGGCCTATCAATTTGTGCCACAGGCCTTGAAATTGCAGCTTTCCACCATTACAGGAATGGGATTAGTGAGTTGGTAGACCAAGCTTCTGATACAAATCATTAACCCACCGTTGCGACATGTGAATCATCATGTGTCTCAAAGATGTTGAAAGGAGAGGTGTTTTTTTGTCCGAATACATATTTTGAAGTGACTATGTAAAGTCATTGTTTTGGATATTATGCTATATATATATATCAATCAATGTACATATATTTACAAATATATATATATATACATACATACATGTATAGGTGGTGGCGGTTTCAAACATGTGTTATTTTCATCCCGACCGACCTGGGGAAATGATCCAATTTGACTAATATTTTTCAAATGGGTTGGTTCAACCACCAACTAAATATGATGTATATGTCAACCCCCCGGCAAATTTCAGTTCCTGGTCCTCCCGATCTATCTCATCCAAGGAACTAGTGGTGCGACTGATTGCTGGTGGAGGGGCCATGTTTTGCAGCCTGGATTTCTTTATGGAAAAAAACCGCTGGTTGTTGTTGGAGATCCCCAAGACCTGGAGTTGTGGGACCCCTTCCAAATGGGGGTTTCATGGCTTAGAAACGGGGGGTGATCCTAACTACTTAACTAACTGGGTTGATCCTCCAAGTACTGGGAAACTGTCCAAATTTCTGGTTCATATGGCCCGACGGGGTACAGGTGAGTTAAGGCTTCCATCAATTAAGTTTGGGAGTTGTATAACGATGTATTTCCTTGATCCTGCCCTGGGGATTTTGCAAATGGTTGGGCTTTGTCAGGACTTTTGCTACTTCCCTAGTTGCTGGTGCTCATGTCACAATCTCGAAAGTGTAAGAGCGGTGGGTTTTGGATAAGCTAACGAATTACTGAGGAGGTGAATTGGAATGAAATGAAGCGGTTAATGGTCTTTTTGGGGGAGGGAGGTCATTCCCTTTGTAAATCTTTTTGTAATACCGTTCATGGTGAAGATAAAGTCCGCCGATCACCTTGGGGTGTATAAGACCCATACTGTAAAATAGTGGGATCAACTATCTATAGCATCCATGTATGGTCTATTTACCTACATTTGGCTGATTTTCATTTCATGGTTTTCATGCAGGTAAATATACCAATCGTCCCATGGATGCTATATGGGCTACCTATGAACAGGTTAACCGCCGGATTTCTGAACCAGAGAGCCCAAGGCAATGGTTGGTGGATCTTGGACTTCATTCTGGTCATTGTCTTTGGGATTGATTAGTCGGTGGGAACGGTTTGATGAGAGTGTCAAGGTCTCTGAGATATGATGAGACAGTAAAATTCTTGCAAGATTCTTTATGGGAGAAAATCGCAATGCCCACTGATTTCTTGATGTCGTTTATACAACATTATAATTGTGTTAACTTATTTATTCTTGCTGGCTTAATCAAAAGCCATATGTTTTCACGACCGTGTTTATCAAGTCTCGTTCTACCTATGTTGCATATCAGGTTCTATAAAGTTTTCGCCCAATTAGGACAACCGCAACTCATCGATGTTTTGATTTTGTTCCCAAAAAACGTGGAACTCGCAAGGGCTTCCCCGCTTTTTTCGCGAAACAAGTGCTTCCAGGTTGTTGAAATTGAAGTTATTTTCACCAGATCTATTATTTTAATTTTGGTTATGTAAGTTTTTTGAAGGGATGATTAGTTTTGTCAATGTATATCATAAATTGCTGGTATGACATTTCAGGTAATGGTGCAATTTTTGATTTCAAATGAGACTGTGACGTGAAAAGTTACTTAGCAACGCCTTTCATGGAACTTCCATGTCCCGACCTGGCTTTGTTCTATCCTTGGAACCTGTGTTCTGTCCACATTTTGATGTTTAACTCCCTGATAAAGATGATGATTCTCAGTGGGTTATATACTCTATAGATACATATATATATATATACATGTACTTTTTTATTATTGCAATAAAGGAGTCAACCCTATCACCTAGGCTTAAAAGAGTGATTGCAGGTAGGTGTTGGTCTGAATCTAAATTTCTGGCCTGGTTTATATGTGCTTCAGAACCTCAGGTAGGTGTGTCGGCTCTTGTGATTGCACCTTGGCTCAGGAGGGTTGTGTCAAGTCACTATCCTGGGCTGGCCCTAAAAAACAAAGCCAAAATGGACCTCCGGGAAGAAGTGTAAGGATGGCCTAAGATCAGGGGTTGGCCCTACGGCCCTATCGTTCAGTTGTCCCAGGTTCTCCCTGAAGGCTTTATTTCACTATGATATCTATGATTCTTTTGAGGGGCTGCGCCAGGGGTTGAGTGAAGGGAATAACAACATCCGTTGTTGACGGCTTCATCTCTGGAAGAGATGGGAGTCATATTGCCCAATGCAAGTGCATTGTATACGGTAATAACGCGCTCGTGATGTATCAGGAATCTTCCGATCCAACTGGTACTTGCTGCAAGTCCGTGGGGTTGAAGAAACCGGTTTTTGCAATGTGAGATGGGCAAAAACCGCCCGTATATAATTTTCTCGGTAATTAGATGTAATTCGTTTGGATTCCTCCTACTGTTGGTTGCTGGGCTTAAAATCCTGCACCAGATGATACATAGCCACCATGCACGCTGTTCTTGTCAGGCTGCAGGACATTCTATGACATTGGTAGATCAAGTGAACCCAGCATTAAGGCATAATTTTGCAGAGAAATTCTGACACTCGGTGGTGGTCTGGTGGTGGTGGTGGTGGTGGTGGTGGTGGTGGTGGTGGTGGTGGTGATGGTGGTGGTGGTGGTGGTGGTGGTGGTGGTGGTGGTGGTGTTGGTGGTGGTGGTGGTCGTCGTCGTCGTCGTGGTAGTAGTAGTAGTAGTAGCAGCAGCAGCAGCAGCAGTAGTAGTAGTAGTAGTAGTAGTAGCAGTAGTAGTAGTAGTAGTAGTAGTAGTAGTATCTAAACGTCGATTTGAGGACAGCTTCCCATATTACAAGCATATCAATTTTGCTTTGGCTTGCTGCAGCATGCTCCAACAATCAAGGTTTTCCCTCCAAAACCCAAAAAATGCCCACCAACAAAAACCGGATGTTCACGGTGTTGACAACTTTTTGAGGCCCCACTGCTTACCACAGTTGCTGCGGTGGATTTTGGAGGAATGGAAAAGTTGTCCCTTGGCCCGACTGTTTTTTTTTCCTTTCTTGCTGCATATACAATGTCTTTCCACCTTGAATTTTTGGTTTGGCCGGGAACAAAATAAAGGTGGTGAAGAGAAACTCAACACCTTTTTGAACACTTTGGAAAAAAGATGTCACCTGGTGATTCTGCAATAACATCTCATGACTTGGAATGATTTGTTCATAAAGATGATATGGCTAGGGTTGGCCCACTTCCCAGTATGTAAGACTACTGGTGGTGAAATAGTCACCACCACCACTGGTGGTGACCATTAAAGGGAAGGGGGACAAACCCCAAGGTATAGCCGTTATAGCCAACTTATTGTAGACTGATTTCGCTTTGTGTCTTTTGGATTCGTCGATCGTTGGTAGTTATGTGGCAGGTGAGATGTAAATGCTAAAGTCACCTTAAACAACCAATGTTACCACCTACCCGACCATTCTTTCATGAGTTTCAGCGCATCCTGAAGAGAAAGGCCTGTTATACATTACAACTATACATGTTAGTTTCATGTTGAAACATGTGTCCAGGGGTTTTGATTCACTTAGGAAAATCAGTTCTGGTACATTACATAGAAGCACACCAAACCCCAAAGGAAGTTGCAGTGAAGTTACGAGATGCCAGATGCCACGGATCCATCACTTCCAATTAGATTTGCTGCCTGGGATTTCCTCCAATCGGGGTCACTTTTTCCATGGCTTTAAGTCGTGTAAGGACCGTGGATCGTTTTTTCCCCTGCAGTGGATGAGACCCACGTTTCACTGTTCGTCTCAGCTTGGTTTGGACTGGGTCTAGTAAATGTACCTAGGATTTCACAGCTTAACATAACATAAGATAGTACATGTTAGACCCCTTGCACATGATAGCAGGTGGTGATCGTCGGATTTCAGCCCTTCAACAGTAGGGACCTACAAGATGGCTTCACCAAATCTGCTCAGCGCGCACGTGGCGAGGTTGATCATACGTGGCTTGCGCTTGTTGCGTTTGGTACGAGCCTTGCGGATGATCAGCTACTTCAAGGCTCGGCTTTCAGCTTATCGTGATGATGATGATGATGATGATGATGATGATGATGATGATGATGATGATGATGATGATTTCAATCATTGAATCCATTTACTAAAAACAATGTATATACTTTTGGATAATTTCAGAATCCATTTGTTTTTTACAAATTGGACCATTGAAATCTACATATTCAACATGTTTTTCTGAGCAAAGCTCCGGCTCTGATTTTCAAGTCATGTCTCCTATAAACAGCGAAGATGCAGCACCAAAATCTAAATTATTATCAACGGGTAACAGAACTTTTGCTGTTGTTGTTGTTGTTCTTCTTCTTCTTCTTCTTCTTATGCTTCAACAACTATGACGCATTGGGACGCTCAATTTTTTGGACCTTGTCACATATGGATTTGGCGTTTAGTTCATTGGGGAGATGATCAGATGAACATCTCTATCTTTGTCAGTCCTCTCCTACGCCATCATCATCTTACATAATCATCTAGCCTGAACTTTCTTGAAAGACTCTGGTGTTGCACTTCCCAAGCTAATAACTCGCCTCTCAAAACATGGTGTTTGAAAGTTGAAAGTCTATACCATATCTTTACATTTACACATATATACTTTCCTCAAGGGGTTTCCCTGTGCAACTGTTCAGGAAGGCCTAAGTCATATATTTCTTTGGGGGGGCAAAGGTGGGTCTCTAGCTTCCATGTTTGTGCAGGTCATGTGGCGTTTGGTCTACAGCTTGCTAACAGCGGGTGGTACGATGCTGTCCACCACTGCACTCCTGCTGCTCGGCGTTCAGAGACATAGGTCCAAGATGCTGTGTGTGTAGTCTGTTTGGTGCGTACTTAGGAATATTAGTAGCAAACAACGGCTATGAGTTTTTAAGAGGCTTGAAAATGAGGTGGTTTTGTCCCATAGGATACATGTATGGTGTAATTTACCTACATTTAAACCATAAAAATCAACCATTTATGAAGGTAAATAAACCATACATGGATTGTACGGATATAGAGTCTCCAGTTACTAGGAAGCATTTGTTGTCCGAGCCAACATGTAGCCATGAAGGATTGGACCGGGGCATCACCCGACAAAAATGGCATGAAGATTTTGGTTTCACCTGTACCAACATGGAATCTGAAGATGGCAACAGGCCTCGCGTGATACTGTTGATGGAAGAAATCCGGCACCAGGGGTAAAGTCAAATTGTGATGTTCCCTGTATATCCATGTAGTTTCAGGTTCATCATCGCTCCGAACTGCCAGCAACAGTTGCCAATCTTTCGAACTCAGGTGTTTGACACTCTTCATTTCTGGTTGTATTGCAGTGGAGATCATCACTCAGGAGTAACCGAGCTCTTTTCGTTGCTGTGACGAGGGTGGGGCATGTAGTTACAATGCATTCATCACCAGTTGATGCACTGAAGCTTCATGATCGGATGAATCATCTCATCACATATGGAGATGGTTCAGAGAAAGTTCCTTTTTTTCCTTGTGGTGGGAGATGACGTCACATGGTTTCTGAATGAATATTTCCGGGTGGTCCGCACCATTCGGTTTCACCCACCCAGGTATGCACACCATTTTCTCATCATCCCACGTTTCATCGGACTTCAATTGCCAGACATCTTCCAATTGAAGATCCAAATGTTGCAGAAATGATTACCTCAAAACCACTCCCAATTACCCACCCAACAAGTTGTCCATTTCTCACTCTGAAGTTTTCCCTTTTGGGCGGCATGGCTCTGCATTGTTGGCGTTCTCTTCAGTAGAAACAAAACCTGTGAAGGCATCACCCCAATTGTATCACTTGTAAGGTTTGTGATACTAGAAGTTGCCAGTTTATTATTTTCAAGAAAATCCAGGCGGGTGAAACAGAACCAAATTCACCAAGTCATTCACGAAACTCCGCTGCGGAACGGCGCCCTCTGTACCTTTGGTGGAAGCCGTAGACTCCGTAGACCTCCCAATCATGGCCGTACGTCCAGAATCGGTGGAGGATTGGTTCCAAGTGATGCCCAACCTGCTGTCTTCAGAGGGTTGGGGTATGGCATTGGCAAGGCACAAGGCAAGTTTATCGCACTGTACCTGTCCTTGGGGAGGTCATTTGATCAAGTTTAACTTGAGGAGCATCACCATACAGAATGCGCCTGAGAAGACCAGCAATATCTTGGTCAGGCCGGAGGTGCGCTTTGCGTTTCAAAACTTGTGCCCAATGAATGGAAACAAAATCAGCGACTGCGATTTCATTGCGCCCGGTGAGGCCGTCTTAAGGAGTGCCACTTCATGGCGGCTGATGCGATTGTGTAGTGTGCTTTTCGGCGATATCGCCGGGCAGTTCATCGGCTACTTCTTTAATGATGGTAAGACGCCCGCAGCCTTACATCACAAACTTCGTCGTGACTTTCCACTGGAAGGAGACAGTTCTTGTGCCATTTGGCAGGACGACGCAGCACAGGGGGCCATTTTGGTGGTGCGGCCCGATCAGGAAGGAACCTTTACCATCATGGCAGTCTTCCGGGTGCCAGAAGACAGATTTGCGACCTGGGCCACTTTTCAGTTCCGCATCCTGTTGGAATCTGCTCGGAAGACTGCACAGTGGTTCCTGAACCGCCCTGGCATTTGCGAGTTGCGGAAAGAGGATGAAAAATTCTACATGGTTCTTTCAATTCAAAGCTTGAAACGTGGAATGCCATTGGTCCCTTCTGGAGAACCCATCATCACCATCGATGCTGGGGAAAGGTTGGGTTTGAAGCATTGGGCACGTTTCCAGCCAGGTCAATCAGGCAGCGGGAGAAAGTTTCGCCTTTCCGAGTACCTCAGTGTGTTCTTGAACGCCATTGGAGAGTACCAGATTCACCCCTTTGACGTGTTGGATGGCCGCGAGCTGGTGCCATATCAATGTGTTGTGCGACGAAGTGACTGGTGTTGTGCGGTGAGAAAGCATTTCTTCGAGGTCTTCCCTTTGGCCAAGACCGCTTACCGCCGTGCCAATGGTGGATCCAGTGCGCCTGTTTTATCTGAAGACGTCGAGGCAAAGTTTGTATCTGATGGAGAAGTCAGCAGCTTCGGTGGACTTCATGAACGCGTGGAAGAGGTGAAGCAAGAACCCAGGTTGATTGTGCGCAATACCTTTCCGGACATTGAAGACGATGAAGAGTTGCAACGTCAGGCTGATCGACATGCCCGGAACTCACGCAGGCCGAAAACCACCATGGTTTTTCCCATGAGCATTCCGGTGTATGTCGAGTGAGCGGGGGGGCGGAGAAGTGGAGTAGCAATGTGACAAGTTCAAACAGTTCTAATATCCCAGGTTACGAGGAACTTAGACTTCCAGACTCACTTAGCATGATTCAAAAAGACTACAAGACTACGTTCACGTACTACAGTATATAATCATGTTTCTACTTTTCATCCCTGACCTTGCACTTTCCAGTCCCAAGTACTGGAATGGCATTCATGCGCCTGAACACAAGATGGTTGTCCATTTTTGGCGCCCAGTTGACTGGCCAGTATAAAAACAGTCCCAATGCCTGGAAGCTGACCAGTAAAACAGCTCCCTGACCTGGGACCTATCGCGGCAAAAAGGCGTGAGGAAAAAAAAAAATTGCTTCAAAGCTGGGTCGAGCTGTTCATCAATATACAGAGAGAGGAACCACAATTGACATCAAAAAAGAATTTACAACAAACATCTATACTATTTCATACTATTTCTTTTCGTCATGGATGTTGCATCACCAAGGCGTGATGATTCAAGTGACATTTCCCTTTGGAATTTACATCTCCAAACCATATTTCTTTGATGGTCTCCACGTCATGTCAGCCACAACTTGGGTCTCCTACTTGACTTCTGATGTCATACTGTCATACTAATCGCGTAGGGAACTCCAAAAAGTCCATCCGATGGTGGCAACTCAAATATTGGAAAATTTTCACCCCGATCCAAATATGGGAGATGATCCAATTTGACTAGTATTTGCAAAGGGGTGGTTCAACCACCAACTAGATTCGGTAGGGTCCTCGATTTTCCCATGAGTTTTTAATCAGCAGGATAGCGACTTGAAGAACGATCCCGTGACGGGGCCCATCGTGGAGACATGGAAGCAAACGGTGGGAAGGGATGTGGGTGATCCGAGACACATGTAGAACCATGAGGTCACATTAGGCTATGTTTGACAGTTCAGATATTCCCGTACTTTGATGTGATGTACTTTTTTTTGGTGTGATCCACCATTCAACCAACTTTGCTGAAACACATGTTCAACGAATCTTTATTCTCATTGTGAATTGGCAGATACTTCATCCCCAAGCAATGGTAGAAAGATAATGAACAATATCAAGAGTCATGACCTTTCCCAGATCATACTTTGTTCAAATTGTGCCTCAAGACTTCGGAAAACTTGTTACTATAGGTATTGTATAGTTTGCAATATGATGAACCTTCACATGTCCCTTGAAGTTCAGCTTTAATCATATGATACTGTATCATATCACATTTTTCAGGATGTTTTTTGTTTAAGGAATGGCCCGACTCAGGAAGTCTATTTTGCGAGTTTGCCCACGTCCATTTTGACCTTGGTTCAATTTGACGCTTTGGCGCAAAAATATGGTTGAAAACCCGGCAGAACTGTTTCTGATGAATCTGGACATGTAAGGTTGCGGTCACATGGAATGTGACTGTTTTGTTGGGAGTTGCTGTGGTTGAAAAGATGTGGGCACTTGTTAACTTTTTTTTGCGGGGGGGTGGGGGTGATGGAAATTTAATGAAGAGAGCATTTTTCAGGGAAGCAGCGATGAAAGGACTTTCCCCTCCAATCACGCCTTGGTTTTGGTGCTTTGATGATGATCATTATAACCGTCCTAGATGATGCCTAGATGCAATAGTCCGGGTCACTGGCATGCTGAGGAAACACTACTGTTGATGGAAGAAATCCCAAACAACCACCTGGGATGTATAAAACCTCCTAAATAATGGGATAAACTACCAACCTCAACTGGTTAGCTGAATTTCTTCCATCAACATTATCACCCCTTTTTTTTTCATGATCTGATGATGATGTAGGAATTATATCTGCTGCAACAATTTTGAGACTGGAAACTCGAGATGGTACAGGAGATCCCTTCATGAAGCAGCATGTTTCACACAAAAATTGGTCAATTTTTGGTTGTGATTCTGTTGTTTTTTGTGACATTTTTTTTTTTGTCTCAAAACCATGGCCTCCTTGTTCGCAGATCCCCATCCATTCAATTTGACCGAGGTGACCTTAGACTCCATTGCTGCCGTGTACTTCCCGCGACTTGGCAGCACCATTCCTGGTGTCAAAATGGGATGTAAGAAATGCCGAAGTCAATTTGTTGGTGTCCTGGCAGTATTTTTGGTGTCCGAGTCTTTTTAGAATGTTTCAAAAATTATCAAGAAAAACCTGGCACCCAACACTATAGTAGAGAAATGATGAGGGTGTTTTTTTTTGGATATGGGAAATTAAAAATACTTGAAGGTTTGGTGGAATTAGTGTATTGTTCGATCAAATTCAGGTTGTGTTGGTTCATTTTTGCGAAGTTTCGGTCATACTGCGGCACATTTCAAGAACATTTTGGGCACAGGTTGAAGCTCAGTGTTTTGGATGTTTCCAAGGCAACCAACTGAGTCACACCCCTTGATTTGAGGAAGGAAAAGGCCCACCGGAAATTAGGGAAAGAAAAGATGGCTCAAGTCTCTTTGATTTCCCCTTTGATATCTTGATCTAATTATGATCACTTGATCGTGTAAGACTGTATGTAGTTCGATACTCTAAGATTCTAAGTGCGTCCTATAGTCAGAGTTGATAGACCCTATACGTCCCAAGAGTTGTCCATGTTTTTCTTCAACCTGCTATGTATGCTTCGCCTCTGTATACAGATATTGAATTTAAATTCTGGCAGACATATATAGGGACATTATAGGGACCCCCCCCCCCTATGTTGCATTTGACTTGATTCGGCATTTTTACATGTCTACGTTGTCTTCATCAACAAAAAACTTATATATATATATACATGTATCCAGGTATCCATAGCAGTATATATATATATATGGATGAATGCTCCTACACTTCACCATGTCTCAGCCGTGTCCTCTATTTTGAGGCTCATGCAAGTCAAACCGACCTTGGTCTTCTTCTTCCTCCCCATCGGCCTTGTCGTCTCTATCGGTGACTGGCCTTGAAAAATACCACGACGATGAGCTAAAAGAATGCGAAGCAAAACATGGCTATATGATGGGATCACCAATTGCTTCAGGTTTTTTTTTCAGAAATTCATGGGTTTTGTGGAACTTGTTTTTTTGAAAATTGGTACCAACAGCAATTAGTTCTCAGGTACCAACAGCAATTAGTTCTCAAGGTTTCCAAGTGCGGATTCTGTACCGATCTATTCCGGATTCTGTTTAAGTGGTGTGGACATTCAAAAAAATCAGGGAGTCTTTACTGTCAAAACGGCTGTTGAAAGAAGGTGAGTGTGTGGTGCGTCCCTCTTGGGTACTTCATATCTTTTGTTTGGGTAACGCAAGTGTGGAATTAAGTCGAGATGTGTGTCCCTGAGATGAATTTCCCGAACTTTCAGCTATTCATTTTAGGGTAAATGGCAATTATTAGCATCCTAAACTCGAGGGAAGATTCCTGTGTGAACAGGGAGTTGCATCTATACAAGGGTTTTATTTGATGGACATATATAGAAATATCTCATAATTAGATTAGATTGCATTACGCCAATTTCCCAGTGTATTTTGCAGGTTCTTGAAGACAGGACTTAAAGAAAAGTACATTTCTCCAGCATGATGGTAACCAAATGAACCGAAACGACCGAGGTTTGATGAACTTGGTCACGGCCGTGCTAGTCCTTTGCCAGATGGTTTCAGTGGTGAAGGGTTGAGAATCTAATTGGAAAGCTTGGATAAAAGACCACATGCCCTCCAATCAACATTCAACATATTGATTTACGTGAGACCTTATTCTTTGATAGATATATCCCAGGAAGGTTATTTTTTTTGGCAGATGACGCAAAAAAAACATAGCATATTTGTGTTGAGCGATGAAATTGGGCGGGCATTTGATGGGAAACGGTTGTCCTGTTGGATGTTTGATTTTCTCCATATTTGGGGGCTTCAAAAGTTCGGAGCAGAGTTCGTGAAAGGGTGGGTGCATGATGAAATGACTGAAATGAACATGAAGATAGCAACATAAAACTGGGTGTTTCACATCAAACACATTCAAGAAGATGTTAGTGGGATTAAATTCTCTTTGCCACAACCACGGATTCTGCGTCCCCAAGTGACATAATCTGAGGTGGGCATAGTCATGCACCAGATTAGATGAATCATTCAGGCTTACCAACAAAAACCACTAGTGTTGCCATAGGGAATTCATTGTATCCGGTGGTATTATCCTTCTTTACCACCTTCATACGGTCACATACTACCAAATCACTCAGAAGCACGACGAACACCACCACACGTTCTAGATTTCTCTCGAGCGGTCACGAGTCGCCATTTGTCCCATGACAAAGGGATCACATATTTGAGTGAATTGCTTATAGATCCCATCAATGTTGCATGATATAAGCATAACTATACCCCTTGCATTTTAGGTAGTTTTTAGTATTTTTAGTGGATTTTATCCACTCCCATATATTTTTCAGACTTGGGAATTTATGGACAAAAAATCCACAAAAAAAGAACCAGGGTTTCAAAACAAATTGATTTCTTGGCCCTGAAATTGGTGGGATGGCCCAACACAAAAAAGATCCATAAAAAAGATCCTGGAAAACACTCCAGAAAATAGGGGTACCCCAAAATGGGATGGTTTATAATGGAAAACCCTATTAAAATTGGATGATTTGGGGGTAAAACCCACCATTTAAGGAAACACCCACTTCCAGCACCAGATCCCCCATGCACCCAAGGTGGAAAATGCCTTGGAGAACGCAGCCCAGGAAGCTGAATTGGAACGAATTCAATTGAAGAACAAGGCGGTTCGCGGCGATTTTCGAAAATGGAAAATTTTTCCCCCCTCCAAAAAAAACCACCAACGGGGATGATGTTGGATGTTCGTTCAAAGGGAAAAAAAAGGTTGGAGGTAAAAGTAAATCTTGGGAAAAGTATCGCTGAGATACCAAACTATGATATATATACCACCTATATATATATATGATATATATGGGTTGTGTTTTTTTTTTTAAGCCGGAAACACAAATTGTCGTCAAATTCCCCGATGCGAAATCCCACCGCTTCGATTTCCGGGGGGTTTCGGCGATTTTGGACCCAGAACTTGGATGATGGAATCCGACAAATCGGAGATCATAGAATCACCACTTGAGGGTTACACCTGGAAGATTAACATGGAACCTACAAATCACCCATTTAGAAAGGAAAATGATCTTCCAAACCTCCATGATAATGTTCCATGTTAATCTTCAGGGGTGTAGGTATTCTGTACATAATACTTGTAGTCCAGAGAATCCATGTACAGTATATATATATATATACACCTACATTTGGTTGATTTTGATGCTAAATGCTGGTATACCTATACAATACATGGATTCCCTTGGGTATGGGTATTTTGTTTATCCCCTTTTTGGCGAGCCCGAAGATGCCTTTTGGACCGCCATGACCAAAATGGAAACGGCGTTGCTTTCGTGCTGGTGGTATTTTCAAGGATGGCTCTAGCAACAGAAACGACTTCAAACGAAGCGGGTCGCTTCATAAGTTAAACAATGCAATTTGTACCCTTATTTTTGCAGGGTGGGGGTGGGTAGCCCTAGGGCAGGGAGTTTTTACGATCGTGAGATATATAGATATATGTATATATATATATATACATATATGCATATGATACGATACCGTTTTTATGTTTCATGATTAATCTACGCAGGGGGTGTAATCTTGCAGGTTTGGTGCACCATTGGGCTCTGACTGTTTGGAATCGAGTGGGTAACTCTCAAGCATCACATCATGCCATTGTTTCTTTCAAGAAAAACCTTACCAACACAGCTGTCACAGCAGGGCGTCACACCCCTGAAAACTACCATGACGATCGCTGGAAAATCCACCAAAATTCATGAGTCGATGTATTTCCGGAATGAAAATGGGCATGTTTCAGCTAGCCATCTTAGTTTATTTTCAGGGGCCTTAACTTCCTTGGAAGTTCCCACAGTACTATAGAAATAAATTCGTGCACCTGGAACCAGGTGAAGGGTGCCTTACCAGCCATGATTGAAATCTTCAAGGTCCTAGACCAGGCGAGATCTCTGGTGGCGTTTTGTTGGGGGAAATTTTCGTTGGAAGAATCCATGGATGGGAACCCCTTCTGGTAAGCCAGCCATACTATTCCCATACAAATTTTCCCAGTCCAGAATTTGCAGAATCCCTAACGATATGGGAATACATAGTATGGGAAGCTTACGAGAAGGGGGTCCCATTATTGGGAGTTCCTGGAATCAATATTGAAAGTTCTTGTGGGGCAGAAGTTGATATGAGAAGTCGAAAAAAAGGGAATACACATATATACACTTCCTGGATTCTCGGATTTTCTTGGTGGACTGAAACCTTCCAGTTGGAGTTTTGTGGGGAAATGAATTGAGATGAATTGAATCCTCCAGATCATAAGGCTGTTTATTTTTGATTTCAAGAAGTGACTATAGTGATATTATGGCCTTCAATCAACTGGCAGATTTTGGGAATCCTGCAAAACATGGCCGCCAGGTTCCTTCAGGGAAATGTAGGGTGAATGGATTGATTGGTTGGGAAGATTCGGCTAGAGGCTGAATCACTGAACTGGCAAACTACAAAGTTTATGTGTTGATTCTTTCTCATCTAGGTGGTGGTTCCGAATATCTTTATTTTCACCCCTACCTGGAGAAATGATCCAATTTGACTAATATTTTTCAAATGGGTTGAAACCACCAGCAAGATGTATATATATATATATTTCAATGCGTATGGATGTGTTTAAGTGTGTTTTTTCTCTAAGACAAACTGTTCAAAAATACTGGCTGGTTCAACCGGTGGATTTCATGGGATGTTTATCCACACCACGGGGCACCTTGGGTTGACATACCGTAGCAAGCTGACTTATATTGGCTTTTCATTTCAGGATTTGTGTTAACCACGCAGATTTTTGGAATATATGTTTGAGGAATTGCTGCACAAACCATATTGAACGATCAATCTTTATTCCTGTGTGCTGCGTATTATTATATATAAAACACCGATGCGTGAGAATGGAAGTGTTTCAGAATGAACATGTTGTGCATCTTCCGCTGTGTTGAATCACAAAACGCCCGCAGGATCACAGTGGCCATATTTCCAGGGAGGAGATTGAGTCTGTCTCTTGACAGCCCGAGGTTTAAAAATTATGTCGATCCCCCAAGCAGAGCAGTTTGTGGCGTCTTAAACCACCAGGAGGTTTCTGTTCACCTTGCAATCTCTACAAATATTAGGAAGCTATTGACGGCTCTCTGGAACTGGACGGTTGAAACATACTATAGGGGCATTCTTTTGGAAATACCTTGCCTCCCGCACAAGCCGGTTATCGTAGTTTGCTGTCATGAAGTACTACACAAATCCAAGTCAAGTACGATTTTTCATTTCAAGTCATATAGGAGCATACTCAGCCCGTACTATGATTAGTTATTACCAACGTTTAATTTAAAGCCTGCTGTTATCCTGTAGATTTCAACTGTATAGAGTTCATCTTTCTTCCATCATTTGCCCCCATAATGGGTACTGCACCTCCCCACCCATTTTTGGAGACCTTCGTTAGTCGGTCTCCTCATGGCCCCTCCCCCCTTTCTTCGAGGTGCCTTTAGACATTCTACCCTCCAAATTATTGGCCACTCGGATGATCTGAAATTTGCAGGTCCGTCAGGTTTTATGGGTGCGTCGCTGTGAACATGAAATGCATTGAAATGCCACACGCACAACAAATCTCCAGGCGTGTTTCAATTAGGCAATTACTATTTGTTTTTCTTGGGTGGATTGTTCAGCAAGAGATTCGGATGATGTGTTTTTTGGAGAGGATGCGTGTGTGTTTTTCTTATGTAATTATACAGGAGCATCTCATATTGACAGTGGTTTTCATAGGTGATGTGTACATTTTTTGGATAAGAATCATGATTTGTGCCGCTGGCAATCCTGGTGGTTGAAAAGAGAACTCGTGAGTATGTAGTAATCCAACGAAGGTCCAACTATAATAACTATACCTAGACCCTCCGTTTGGGTGTGAAATTTCAGCCCCAACTGTCGGTCTGTTTTTGGTAGTTAAGTGGGGCTCAAATTTCTCACCCTTGGAGGATTCAGGTAAACATGTACACGTTTGTAGACTAGCGAGCCTTCATTTTTAGCTCATTTTAGCTCGCTCGCGAGCCGCGAGCTGGACCAACGGAAATCATCTGAAAAAGGCCGCGGGATTGTTTTGTTTGTATGATTTAAAATAATAAGATCCATCATGCCCAGAATCTGGGGAAAAAATATCACAAGTCTGCGTGGTGGTTCCTTTGATGTCGCGCAGTCTTGCGGCAAGCAGCCAAGAGGAGAGAAATACGGGGAAAGGCACGCACACGCAACAGGGACCAGAGAGCACCCTGTTGAATGGTAGTAGATCACAGCGTTGTTAACTGAGCCCAGCTTGAATGACTTTCAGTAGAACACATGGTTCAAGATGGTTTAAGTATGTTTCAAGGACTTTTAATTCCCTTAAAATCTCTACAATCTAGAAACCCTTCATGAGCACATTGACCCCCCGTTATCTTCCGGGTTATTTACCGCGTAGAAGGGCTCTGTCCCCAGAAGCTTCCAGGTTTTGGAACTTCGTTTTTTTCCCCATTTCCCCCCCCAGACAACTAACATGACTAGCTGGAAAATCACCATTTTTAATAGGAGATATGATACATCTTCATTCATGGTTGGTTTTCCAGCCAGTCATGTTAGTTTTCCGGGGTGTATCAGCGTTTCGATTTTGACAGATGCACTATTCTTTAAGGTGTGACACGATTTTTTTTTGTGAATTTTTGATTGTTTCCGTGTCCATCATGCTGAGGAAAACATTTCCATTCCAAGTATGGCTGACCTCTTCGAATTGCATCTCAGATGGCTATGGTGAGATCGATTGTGAATTGTTGGATGTCAAATCTAACGTGCCCCCTGAAGTGCAAGATACCCCAAATAGCCATAATTGAAAGAGATATACACTAACATAGCCCCTAAAAATGATGGTTTCCAATAGGAATCTCCTTGGAGGACGAGTATGTTAGTCATAGTTGCCAAAAATGAATGAACAATGTTCAGTTGCTAGCTAGTCGTTCATCCTTGGGTAGTGAAACAAACCTGTTCCAATTTTCTTGAAATGAAAAAAATGAGACATACATTCAACTGGATATGCCGGGTTCCGCTAGGATGAATCAAGGGTTGGTAACTAACTATATACTTATATCTTTGAAGAATTCAGTGGCATTGGTGACCTTGTGGATGCGATCCGTAAAAGTACTGGTATGAATCTTAACCAAATGTATATGGGGGTTTCCTAAAATGGTGGGTTTCCCCAACAACTATTGGTTTTCCTACTCAAAATGACCATTTTGAGGTGCGAAATGGGGGTACCACCATTTTAGGCAACACCCACATATATATATAGATGTTAAAACAATGGTTCTACTGTGTTAAAAACAGTTTCAACATAGATGTTAAACCAATGGTGCTTAAAGCAAAAGGTCTTTCCCTTCAAAATTTGGCTAAAGACTGTGACTGCAGTGACCTCGGCTACGAGGTCACCCCAGAAAACTGATATACATTCCCCGAAACTAACATTGTCCCTGAAAATTGATGGCTGGAATACAAACGTTTCCTTTTGGGGGGCAAAAGGTCTTTTTTCAGGGGCGAACTTGCTGTTCTTTTTTAGGGGGGGGTAGATTTAAAAAAACTTTGCTTCAGCAATATGGCTAGATTTCAGGTCTCAATATCACTCTCCAAGGTTTTTTCCCCTTCAATACCCGGTCCCACCGAATAATTGTTCGAGGTTGGATGTGGACGGAACAGGTGGGTTTACTTTTTTCGCCGTTGGCGAAAAAGTGAGATGATGGTGGCTGAAATCCCGCACTGGGGGAGATGGCTGATAATATATATATATATATTATAAATAATAATGTACAATATATATATATATATGTTAGATTAGATCTATTTATTTTGCATATCCATATGATTGATATCTTCAAATTTGTCGTGTGCATTTCCGTATTGATGTGCCATATTATTAAAACTCAAGATACCGGGTGCAGGGTTTTCCTTCTGTCGATCAGCATTTGTGTATCCACCTTTCCTCATTTTCAGTGCAAACATGAGGGTTTTCAGCTGATAGTCCTCGATGAAATTCAGTCCACGGACTAGTGTAATGGAATGTAATGGACATGTGCCCCAAAAAGATGGTCTCTTGCAGCTTCAAGAGCAAGTCGTGAATTGTGAGTACCAGCATGTTGGCAATGAATTGACAATGCAAAGGAGAAATGTATCATTGCCATCACACCCCCCCAAAAAAAACACATGGGGGTTGATCCCGGCTTTGTGTCGAGATCGGTATGAACATCTAGTATTTGAATGTATTGGATTGGATGGTTCATTAGCTTCCATCGGCTAAGACCGTAAGACCATACTGGAAGTTGGCAGCCGATGAATTTCCCGCTTTCTAGAAAGGTGACTGACAGAAGGTTCCACCAAGTCAACTTTGATTTATGCATATTTTGTTTTCACTTGGGAAATAGCTGACCTTTATTTTTGATAGCAACCATCTAAAAGGTAGATGTAGATGGCACCTGCCCTCCCATGGCAGTCATGTTGATCATGAATCATGACTTCAATCTTCCAGAAAATCCTCATAGTGCTTCTGAACCAAAACAAGAGACATCGGTTAATATTTTCATGTTTTTTTGAAACTCCAAATTGCACCAGGGAGTTGAATTACCACAAAAGCTTTCAAAAAACACTCTTACTGCTGCCATGAAAGAATGTTTGGTTCAACATGGAATTTCAACCATGGAGAATAATAAAAGATACTCTGACTCCTATGGAAAGAAACTCAAGGATGCTTTTCTATATGGGTGTTTCCTAAAATGGTGGTACCCCAAAACACCCCAAACTGGTCATTTTTAGTAGGAAAACTCATGGTTGTTGGGTACCACCATTTTAGGAAACCTCCATATGTTTGCATGTGAATTTGTATATACATGACATCAAAGAGGGGCCTTTGCTAAAATTCTGTGCCAGTATTTTTTGTGGACGCCAGGTTCGTTGACGCAAGGCGAATTTGTGGAGGGACTGTTGAACTTGGTCTTGCTGGAGCCTTGTCCGTCAAAAAAAACAAGACATGTGGAGTCCTTAAAACGAGTCGTTTTTGTTTCCGTTAAGAAAGGTTCCCTTTTCCAATCATGGGGGCTATAT
>DF242254.1:0-18050 GCA_000507305.1 Breviolum minutum Mf 1.05b.01 | reverse complement strand
ATTAAAATGGATGATTTGGGGTACCACCATTTAAGGAAACACCCATACATGCGAAACTTTGAATGTGTATATTTTGCCCATTCTTTGGGGTGTGGAGTGTACGGTTTTTTAAGGGGGCCCTAGGTTCCTTTAGGAGTTCCAGCCCAGTTGATTTATTTCTGCAATTTTTTTTGTGTAAACCCCTAATTAGTTCAGATGGATCGCCAATGACAAATTCTCAGAGGTGCATCTTCCATCATTTGTGACGAGACAGATGTTGCTGCAGTGTGGTGGAAGCCATGCAACTATGCCTGTTATTGATTGTTCATGTTCCTGAGAAAGAGCATGGATTCTGAATTCTTTGGTCTGACTTGAAGTTGTTGAAATGAAACCCTAGCATTACATTAGCAAGCTATTATTGAATCTTATTGAATATGGACGGTGGTTTATATAGTGACTGGATCACTCAAGACACCGAGAGGATTGTGCAACATATTTTTTGTTTGAACATGTTGAACCTTAAAAACAAAAATTAAACCAAACCTGGCAAATTCAAGGGAATCCATTATTAACACTGACATTTTCCATCGTCCTGGTGGCTCAGGATGTACCTATTTGGACGATTCAGTCCTTGAGGCTCCAAAATCTTTCAAAAAACGATGGGGTGTTACGTGGGGTGGACGAAAACGACGAACACAAAACACACGCAACAAAAACAAAATGGTGACAGATGTAAGAAGTCTGTGTACAACTGTACAACTTTTGTTTTGACATGTTTGTCAGATTTATGCATGCTAGATGTGATCAAAGTATGTGAGGAAGTTGACGAAGCAGCAAACGACAAAGAAACGTCACTTTTGGGCCATCGGGAAAAATGGGAATTATTGTGGAGGTGCGGCATCTTGTGGCAGCGTAACGCCACCAGACCACACTCAACCTTTGAATTTCACTAGGTATTAACGGAGCGATCAAAACCCTGGATGTATACTTTAATATGGTACTTTACTCAATCATACTGAGACTTTAACAAACCCTGAGAGGAACCAGTATGGACCCATCTCTCTAATCTAATGTTACCAAAATGTTGAATTCATCTTTGCTCACGTCTTTAGAACTTGGTGAAGTGTGACATTCTTTCGCTGGTCCGGCATTTGTCCCTTTCGGAGGGTCATTCAAAAACACGGTCCCAACGTATACAAACGGCATTTTGGGAAAAAAAAAACGTGTTTATCCAAACAATTCCGGGCATGAAAACACCCTTGGGAGGAGACAAACAATGTCACACCGAAACAAATGTGGCACGGTCAAACTTCTTTTATTTGTTCAAGTGCCGTGTTTCGCTGAAGTCTTGTTTAGTTTGGGTGCAGGTTGCTGGGCATCTGGGTTGCAATTTAGTGTTCTATCTTTCAGTTGGTAGCTGGTTGTAGTAGGTGCTCTTGTGGTGAATGGGGTAGTCATAGAGACTTGGAACTGAACTATGAATCGTGAATCTCCACTTAACAGCAATATTTCATCAGCTGTTGGAGACACAATAGGAAATACTTCAAAATTCAAAACCAAGCTTTTAGGTCCAATGTATCAAACATGTATCAAAATAGTCCTTGCCTCGTGACTGACTGCTTATCTTTTTAGACAGTTTACTGTGTTCAGTTCTGATTTTTGTTGACGGAAGGTGGTTGCCCGGGCTATGGCAATGTATTTCATGTGCGTGGTGGTTTTGTCCATTCTTTTTGTTCGTGGAATTCGGTGGATGCCGTGCTTTCACCCAAGGCTGTAGCAATGATATGTATTTTTCCATGTACCGTTGTAGGATCCGAACGAAAGGTAGATTCGGGGTTGGATCTGGAGAATCAGGAAAGAGAATCAATGGATCTATTAAAAGGAGAAGACCAAGCTCTCTTTATAGTCTGTTAACATGTACCCTGGGAGTCCACAGGCCATTAATTCAACGGTCTTTCCGAAAAGACCATTATTTTAGTAGGGATTTATAATCAACAATTCCAAGGGACTATTCTTTCAACGGTCTTTGACTTACAGGGTGTATATCTGTATAACTATATAATACAATTGAAATTGATGTTGATTGCTGCCATCTTCTATTTCCAGTAAGGTCGCTTAATGTGCGAACCTCATTAGTCTAGATTGTTTGAGAGCTACCCTTTGGGGCCTTACTTTGGTGAACAACTTCTTTTCTCGTAAAGAACGCGAACGGTTACTGTATAGTATGGCGTGGGTTGCATATATCATATACTGCATAATATTTATTCACAACATATTAGATTATACTGATTTAAACCCATGTATATTGTTACTATTTGGTACCATATTCGTATCTTCATTGCTACTATCTTAGATCATAATTTTCTGATATTTAGTGTTTTAAATGATGCTAGTTTGAATTATAGTATTTAACGGATAATAGATTAAGTTGGATGATTTTGTATTTTGATACGTCTTATGTAAAGTTTGGTTTGGAAGCAGCAACCTGAGACAGTGACTAAGCAGGTCATGGCATGATATATGAAACATAACACATGTATGGTTAATGACATTATCTTTTGCGTTTTTTTTGATCATGTCCATTTATAGTTGGTAAACAATAATACAAAATATTTATGGTATATATATATACATATTTATCTTCATTCAGGAAACTAGTTGCCTCTCCAAAGGCCAGGCAAATGTGCTTTCCATGTTTCTGACACTAAGGATCATTGAAAGATGTGACAGAAAAGATCCAACAGGATATCAAGCGATTGTCCGCATCAGCGACTTGTTCCATCTTGTGGGTGGAGTTAGGCCTTTTTTTTAGTTGGGCAAGGTCAACAAAACATGGACAGATTGGTTTGGAAGGTGGGCTTGTGGAGAAAATTTGTTGGGTCCAAAAAAGTAGTCATGAAGCATTAAAAAGACATGTCTTGGAGGGTGTCCATGTCCAACTGAACTAGCAGATCGTGAAAACAAGGCTTCGGATTTTGGCTAGAGGAGCATTTCAGAGTGGGTTTGAAATCTCCAACACCCTTCCAAACCGGACCCATAATTGGATAGAACTAGTCCATGAGTATCTAGGTGCTGGTTTCAAACATTTGTATTTTCATCCCTGCAAATTGGAAATGATCCAAATTGAGTAATATTTTTCACAGGGGTTGGTTCAACCACCACCTAGGTCTTGTTGAAACAGGAATAGGTCAAACTTGATATATTTCATTTTGGGACCTCTATATACCTCTATTAGATCCAATATTTTTTCAAAGCTCCAAGAAGTTTGGGTCGATTTTCTTTTCCAGGCTCATCTTTGGTCGTGGTCTTGAAGCAACCCAGTTATTGCTTTGAAACTCACACATGACTTTGATAGTAAAGATTCAAGCAATTGATAGACTGGGTGGTGGTTTCAAATATTTGTTCTTTTCACCCCTAATTGGGGAAGATTCCCATTTTGACGAATATTTTTGAAAGGGGTTGGTTCAACCACCAACTAGTAGATATTTCCCATATAGATGTCCCTTAAAAAACGGAAACGAAGGGCGGGAACACAAGAATTTTCCGAAAACCCTGGAAAAGGTGTCCAACTCATCTTCGGCAGTAAACAGATTGAATCACCTGGAAACGTTTCGTGACCTTGAGGAACTTGAGGAAACGCAACGACACATATTGTTCTGCACATATCCTACACATATATTGTTCTTTTATAGATCTGTGCATTTGTAAATATAAACATGTAATATACATGTATATATATATTTATTTTTACAATTTTTGTGGGGGTCCTGCCCCGAGTCTGCAATAATCCCAAGATAATCGAGAGTTCTTCCTCGAAAAAAGGCACTGAACAATGGCAGGGGCTGGGTCTTTAAACATGTATAGATACTAATTTATATACATTTATACCTTTAGAGATTGTAAACATCTATCATATATCCAAAATCTCTTGATTCAAATACTGTAATTCTTTGCAGCTTTGATATTTTTAGATTTTTCAAATTTTCATTTTTTCCTTTGGTTGGTTTGGAGATAATCGTCGGCCCCAAAAGTTGAAAACGGCTCACCTGCTGACGAACCTTTGATCGTGCACCCTGATGACCACGGATAATTTGACCACAAGGAAATTCAGCATGGCCATATGCGACGTTGAAAACGCAAGTGAACTAGGAAACTATTGACAAAGAAATTGTCACCATAATTTGCCCTATTTTCCCTTAGTGTTTTCTCTCATACTTGGCATACAGATTGCACATATCTAACAAAGTACCATCCTATCTTTCAACAGCTCCTTCGAATCTGTCGAATTCCTTGGTTAGTTAGTTTGTTGATTTTTTTACTTAGAGGCACGTCCGTTGGTTGGTTGGTTGGTCGGTCACGTCGTCCGCCTTGGACTTCAGGAAGGTATTGAATCACGGCTCTGAGTGACGAGAGAGATGGAACTCCGATGACGAAATGTCAACTGAAGGGGTGAAATTCCAAAATTTGCCCAACAGAAGTTTGCTCAACGATTGCTCTTAGTTGGTTCTACCCGATTCTACCCCCCTTAACCCGAGTATTCCAGCGGCAAATAAAGGTTAAGAGTTCCCGAACCTAAATGTCATCCTCGTGGTGACTGGAATCCTGGGTGGGGGGTAGATCCAAGCACTTGGTAGGAAACGTTTGTTGAATGGTTGATTTTTTTGTTGGCAATTTTTGAGCCGACCGAATGTATTTAGATTATTTAGATTTATTGAAGTGGTAGATGGAAGACAACGGATTTCAAGAAAGGTCTTATATAATTTGGATTAGTAAATTATCATTCTTTACCCAGAATGTTCTTCGAATATTGTTGCTTTTCAGTGAAGTTGTCCATTTGTGGCCCCTAATTTTTGCCCTTGCCGACGTCAAAAGATGTGGTGCTGGGCCCGGCCAAAAAAAACTTTGGAAGTGTTGGAATGCCAGGTGACATGTCAGAGAACCTTCCCGTTTCGTTGAACAGCGGATTGATATATGCGTATGTTTGTTACACATATATACCAATGATTATTCATCTGTGTATGTACATCTCAGAACAAAAAAGAGAGAGAAATAAACAAGAAAGATGTGAATGGATGAATGGATGTTTGTCGACACGTTCCTGGGCAAAGTTTCCTAGACTATAATGACGGAGCTATAGGGTGCTATAGTACATATTCTGCTGCTTCAATAACTTGTCTTAAAGTCACCTAGGCTTCAAGATCTCCTAGTTAACTCATTATGGTTTCTAGTGTTTATGTGATGACTTACTTTCCGCTGGTTGATATCTCATGGAAACTTGTGATGATGTTGCTAGTTTAAACACCGTGGGAAGCAGAAACCTTCAGTTTTTAAAGGTTGGTAGGATGACGATCTCCGAAAGATCTGGACACTCTAAAATATTTTTCTTCCTCGTCCCAAAGAAGAAGTTTACATCTTCACCAGGAGGACCTGAAATTACTTGCCCTTATAGAAGTCGCTGTTTTACTTTTTTTATCATGATAAATCGTACCTTCTATGTGAGATGTTCTACTTGTACGAGCTTCAGCCCATTAAGAAAACATACCGTAATTCTAAGCATTCAGGTCGTGGAACGGCCCTCATTTAAATGTAGAGATAGAGATAGACAGATTTTCGTGGAGCAACTCATTTTTTTATTCATTTGTGATTCCTATTCACCATTTCTTGTCCACCAAAAATTCTTTGGGTTCTCATTTGCTGCAAGGAAACCCAAAAATTCTCTGTTGTTGGTTTGTGACCGGACCCGTTGGTGGCACGAGATCCGATCGATCCGTGGATCGGCGTTCATTTCGAAACGTGGTTGAACTGGCAGCAGTGGCATCCGTTTTCGAAGATTGCTTGGTGGGTTTTCATCATTTTTTTTCAAAAGGACAGGATTTAGTCAACCATTTAACCAGTTGGCATACCATTCCCTGAACTTAACCAGTTGCAAGAAGTTGTATTTTAACTTTTCATGTCGGGATTGGAAGATGAGTTTGAAAAAATGGCAGGATGAATCAAGACACCCTGGGTGTTTTCTTTCGGACCCTTGTGGGATTCCGCAGTCAACTACTCTCCGAAAAGCCATTTGTTTTACCACACGTTTTTTTCACAATCAAACCATCCAAGCATAGTTTTTACAAGGTGGACCCCTAGCAATTGTAAATGAGGTTAAAACCGAAACCCCTTTTAATGGTTTAAACAACATGGGTGAGTAGGGTTTTTTCACCCTACTTTCATAGGAGTTGTAGCCCCATTTATAGCTGGTAGAAGCCCACCTTGTAGTTATTTTGTGGCCCTTGGTCCCAACTATGCCAAACCAAAGAAGCTTACGAGGAAACCCGTTTTTGTTTACACATGATGATGTAGGATATCTATGTCGTGGTTTCAGCCGCATTTTTTTTGCTTTGCCAAAAAATTGGCTTATTTTTCTTCGTCACTATGGCCACCATGAGAAATAAAGAAATATCATGAATATTCAGATTTGACTAGGTTTATGACTTGTCATGCCTGTACTAAACCATGTTCACTCATGGGAAATTGTCCAATTCCTTGACTTTGTCTCATGACAACTCACACAACTCATGAGACTTTCCACAGGTTTTTTTGGGTATGATTTAAACCCATCAACTTCCAGACACCTCTTCTGGCAGTCAACTTTTTCCTAGTCAGAATTGTTTCGTCGCAGAAAAGTGAAGAAACGTCAGACTAGTGGAGTTGACCGCCACTGTTCGACATCTTCAGGATGGGTTTTGGCGGAAGAGATCGCCGATGATGGAAACAGTAATCCAACAGGAAGTTGTTTTTTGTTTTTGTGAGAAAACGGGAATTTCCCTTGGGAACTGAAAAGTCTAAAAAAAAAATAGTGCCGCACAACAAAATAAGTTGCACAACAACCATGCGGTTGTTTTTTTTTCAGAGGTCTGCAGTTAGACGATTATGTGCTTGTGATTCACCTATGGCTGATCTCTAGCCTTTATGTAGCAATTGCCGGACAACCGTGACGCTGTCTTTTGGAACAAAGGCTCCAAGTGACAACATGTTCGACACAGGCACAAAAAGCCGGGAAGTGTGAAGTTTGATGAAGAGTAAGGTGTCGCAATGTAGGGCAAGACGTCGATTGCAGCCCAAATGGAAGAGGACTTTCAGCACAATTCAATACAATTTCAGCTTAATGAACGAGTTCAAAATTTGCCATAAAAGGGTTGGCTACCAAGTGCACGCCTTATTATTTCAATTATATCTGCGGAAGATAGCCGATCTACTATTCTTAATGAAATCTCAGTGTCATTGATGAGAATGACAGTCCCTGTCTTCAAAATCAAATCATCCACAATCAAAAACACTTCTGCTGAATCCATGTCACACATATTATGTTCGTACACCTGGAGATGCCTCTCCGTATGTAGATTCATATTCAACTCAGATGTGTATCTATGTTAATATCTGTACATATTATATACGTGTGTATGTGTGTTTAATCTCATTCCAATAGGTGAATTTGAATTCTAGAAAATCTAGAGGGCCTTTTTCCCTTGAATTCATTCTGGAGTACGTGTATTTATGTTCAGTTACAGTAGGCAAGAGATCAGACTGACTTCACAAGTGAAACTTTTGAAAGGGAAAATTCAATCCCGAAATTTAGTTTGTTTCCAAAAAACGCTCCTGAGATTCTTGTCTGTCAAACCTATTGAAATATCGCGTATTAAAAGAAAAAGAACTCGACCCAATTTTCGTTGATAGAACTTCTAGCATCTTGAGAAGTGCAATTGTAGTTGTGTCATCTTTTTGTAAACTCCTCGTGCATTTGTTGCGCTTGAAGTTGCCAGAAATTGCCTGTGTCCAACATGGACTTTTGGTTTCTGTGGCTTTCTCTCGGCGTTGTTTCACGCCGTGGCAGTTGTGGTTTTTGGAGGTTGAGAAAATGCAGAAACGCGTTGAATCCTTGTTGGAATTGAAGATATTTTGGAGGGCTACTTACTGATTTTGTGAAAGAGTCCCGAAAGTAAAACTGGCAAAGTAGTAATACTGTTGATGGAAGAAATCCTAAACAACCACCTGCGATGTACGAAACCTTGTAAATAATGGGATAAACGGGATAAACGGGAGAAGCTACCAACCTCAACTGGTGCTCGCCGGATTTCTGAACCATCAACAGTATGTCCAAAGTCATGATGTGGTGAAGTTGTTCTGTTTGTTGCCAAGGTGGGAGCCCCGTTGCTCAAAGTTCACGTCACATTCACTGGAAGATCTAACACGCCACCCCTTTGGAGTTTTGAACTGGAGCATTTGTTTTGATTCTGATAAACATCTTTTAAACAAATCCTTATTGGAAAGGTTCCCAATAAAAAAACATATCACTTGATTTTCTCATTTGAAAAAAGTATGTAACATAAGTGTTTAAGATATCAAAAGGCCACTATTGGTTGAGTTCCTTTTTTCAACAAAGGTGACTTGAACGTGGTGTCTCCCTCCAATGTTATTCACCAACTGGATCATCCTCCAACCTGCACCTCTGCCAAAGCCTGTGCATGGAGTGTTTTTTGCAAACCAACACAACTACCGGGTGGAAAAAGAATTCGCACATTTGTTGGATGAATTTCGCCTGTTTTATATGTTAGTATAATTATAGATTTATAATGATAGAATATATTTGTTTTATGTATATACTATTTTAGATGTTTACATCTACAATTGCTTGAGATGTATACAGTATACATGGATGCAAATATTTTAAATGTATACACGTGTATACATATCCTGCAAATATTTCAATTAAGATGTAGTGTTTTGTGCACTGTCATACGCATACCCGACATACCCCTGCGTAGAAAGTGGGGTTTTAGTTTGGGAGTTTGCATCTGAAGATATGAGGTCATCCTGATGGGGGGAAATATCGCAGTTGGTGGGACAGGATGGTGTCCAGCTAACACCAAATGCTGACCGTTCAGGTATTTGAGGCAACATAATTTAGCCATAACTGGTCCAGAATCTACACAAGGCAGCTGCCTTCACAAAAGTAGTAGATACCACAAAATAGGCGGTTTCCTTTCTTGTTGCGCAGTTGCAAAGAGGGAATTGTAGAGCCTTTTCGAATCGAGCCGACACTTACTCAGGCTTGGTGACTTACTACAAAGAAAATCCATGAGATGCAAAGTAGTACTGGGCGGTTGGCAAATTTGTAAAACTGGATGGTTAAACGAGTCCCTACTTTGCTAGGGTTTAAAACAGGACAGATGGATATGTTTCTGAGGTATTCTTTTTTAATCTTTTTTGGCCACATGATCCCACATGCCGTTAGTACAATATGTATATAGACAGACATGTATGTGTATACAAACACACGCACAGGCGCATGCAAACAGACAGACACACAATACTGTTGGATCCTTACAGTAGACTCGCCTTGCTCATTTCCACAAATCTAGGTGGTTGCGATTTGGTTGTACCAGGAAGTGATTTGAAACACATAAATGATAGTAATGAATGTAATGGTGCACGGTTGATTCGCTACATTCCTTCCACTGGGTCGGATGCTTATTGTCATTACCGCAATTAGTAGGATTTTTGATGATATCAGGATTTGGTCCATCAGAATTACTCCCTAGAAGTTTAACAGTTCGCCCCTCCAAAAGTAACCTTCAAACCATCATTTTTCAGGGGCTAGCTGTTAAACTTCCGGGGTCCAGTTACACATATATAACCGAAATAACTGACGTTTATTTTGGATGAGTTGGTTACACATTCAAAACAAAGATGGGTCATTTTTGTGGTTGATTGTTTTGATGAGTGGATGAGTTGGCTATTTTGTGGTTGGTTCTTTAGGTATTCTTTATGTTAAGTAGATTGCTAAAATACCTACAAACCTACACCCCCTAAAACTAACATGTCCCCTAAAAAGGGACCATTTCAGTAGGGAATGCATCTTCCAACCATGGATATTCAGGGGACATGTTAGTTTTCAGGGGAGTATGTCAGAAAATTTTGCACGACTCTTCCAATGGTGGAGACGGTTGGATCTGATCGTAGAAAACGTTGGTTGCCCTTCCTAAAAATCATCCAATTGAAAAGGNTGTAGTTTTTCAGGGGGAGTATGTCAGAAAATTTTGCACGACTCTTCCAATGGTGGAGACGGTTGGATCTGATCGTAGAAAACGTTGGTTGCCCTTCCTAAAAATCATCCAATTGAAAAGGAGAAGCATCTTCCATCCAGCTCCATTTTCTGGTTCCATTTTGATGGTTCAGAAATCCTGCGTTGATATGGTAACTATCCCGGATATACCCGGGTTTTATGCATCCCGTTGTTTGGATTTCTTCTATCAACAGTATCAGTATGAATGTTCTAAGAATCATGGGATCTCAAGTCACTGGCTGGGTGGTTTTGGAGATCCCAACAGCCTGGGACCAAGGTACGAGTCGGCGGATAGCAACCGTGTAGGCGACGGGGAATTCATGATGAAAACCATCATGGGTGCACGGGAGGAATGGAATAGTCCCCTGATATGTGTAAATATATATGTAGTATTCACCTAGCTTATATACAAACTTGTACCTATAACATATATAGATATAACTGTTGGGTGCCTAGAAGCGAGTAATAATGATCTCCTCATTTATTTCAGGATTCCTGGGACAGGTATAGGCCCAATAAGAATGACATGATGGTTTCAAGCCGATTATGTTTTGTTGACACCCCAAACCAGGTGATACCCTCCCTGAAACTAACAAAGCGCCTGAAAAAGGATGGTAGTAAGATTATTTCTTTTGGGATGGCCTATTTTCGGGGGCGAACTGTTAGTTTCAGGGAGGGTAATGCACTGTGACAAATATGTTTTTCAGTAATCAGCTGAAAGAGACAGGAGATTAGGCAGGGCTTCAGAGGCGTTCGAAGTTTCTAAGCACACTGTGTCTTCCACATATCTCATCAGACCCAAAACAGATATCAGGAAGTAAGCGGTAGAACAAGGAAGATAGAATCCTATTTAGAAAAGGCAGGGAGTTGTAAAACACGAAGAAATCCTGTTTTTTTAAAGAATCAGGGGGAAGGATTTTCAGATTACATACTACTTTTTCTCTCTAAGATACATATAGCTGGTCAAATTATAGCGACCTCACACGACCGATTTCCCCTAAATGGTGGTTTAGTAAGGGAAATCCCTGGCTATTTCAAGGAAACCTAGGTTGGTGAAATATTATTCCATTTGGCCAGATATGTGTACCTTACATGTTGGAACGATTCTGATTCATGTTGGTTTTCGGCCAGCAGGTGACCTCACTTCCCTCCAGAAGACGCGACAGAGACTTGAGAAGATCCTACAAGAGGAGGTGGTTTTGGTTGTTGTTTTTGATCATCATCTGGTTGGTGGGATATGTTCAAATACCGATACCTCCCACTAACAATGGGCAGATGAAGGTCAAGCTTGTGATAGATTTGAAGGTATAACTTTATTCATCCCAGATTTTGTTTCCTTTCAAAATTTGATATACTAGGTGGTGGTTTCAAATATGTTTTATTTTCACCCCGAAAATTGGGGAAATGATCCAATTCGACTTTCATATTTTTCAGATGGGTTGGTTCAACCACCAACTAGTCATGTGTGGTGGTTGAATATTATCTTTCACCCCGGAAAAATTGCGATGATATAATTTGTATATGTATTGATGTGAAAAAATTGATAAGTCTGATGTGAAGTGACATTTTATGAAGAGAAGAACTTGGAGCTTGAGGTGATGTGCATTTTTCCCTACATTTGATATCCCTCCATGAAGATCGGCAAATAAAAGTTGACAAAATGGCCAGAATCATCAGTTCCTGTTTTTCGCCCTCTTTACCACAAACTCGGGAAGAACTACTGTAGATCAAATACCTAGTTTTGGAAAAGACCGACCTATGTGTATAGGTTTACATATATGTGGATTTACAGTTGTTGACAGGTTGACAAGTGCAGAAATATGATTTCAGTATATTGCAATCCAACATGTACATACATTTCCAATATGGGGAAGGACGGAGTCAGACGAAGATTACCTCATCCCGCCATTTGATTCTCAATTGCTATTCTTCCACACTTCCCAATAAACGCGTAGGCCGCGCGCGTGGGAGAGGATAAGGTCTTCCTCGGAGGACTGTCACAAGGTGTGGTCAGGGTCTGGGAAAAGCACATGGAATCTTAGGATCAGCAGGTCCAAGTACATGACGTTGGTTAGATTCCAGCCGCAGAATTGTTTGGCTTACACTGGCTGGTTAGACTAATTTCTTGGAGTGTCGTACGGATCCTGTAGAAAAATATGAAATGATTTCAAATGGGGGATTTCACATTGCAAAATCCTAAATGCGGACAACAATGGGGGTGAGTTGGTGGTTGCCTAAGGTACGTTGGAATGTTTTCCAACTAACTAACATTCCATCCACCCCAAAAAACGCTCAACTTAGAAACCTTGAAACTTAGACAACCTCGGATTTGTTGGGGGACACGTGGCAAACGAAACACCAAAACAATGCCCACTCAGTTTTAATCAATTTTTGTTCCAAGATATGTTCTTAAGGGAACCCTCCCCCACCAACCAAAAACAAGACACGCAAAAAACAACATCTCAGTTATTTTTCCACCTTCAGCAACCTTCAGGTTGCACCGCAGCCTTGGACATTTACGTGACAACATCCTTGCAGCTGGGTGGCTTTGTTGGAAGTATCTTGGCTCCAAGGCTCCCTGGTGCCGGGAAGGTTGTTGTTTGAGATATACCGGCGACTAGTAGGGGTTTATATACCCATTAAAAGGTTTTCCTTTTTAAAAGTAGGATGAGAATCCACAATATAAGGAGTTTAGGTCCTAGGTGGTGGCAACTCGAAGATTTTTTCTTTTCACCCCTGAAAATTGGGGAAGATGAACCCATTTTGAGGAGCATATTTTTCAAATGGGTTAGTTCAACCACCAACTAGCGGCGATATAGGATGGGCGTGTTTGGGCCTGAAAAACCTGTGTGTGATGGAAGTTTTTTCTTTTGTTTTGAAAGGCCTGAATTTTTTTCCTATCAAAATGAACGTTTTTTTTGTTAGGATCCAATTTTTTTAAGAGAATACATAAGATTGAGGATTCCAATCCCATCTGGATAAGATTCTAGGATATTCTAGGTATGGTTGACTGTTGAAATTCGATTGTCGTAGCAGCGGAAAGCTCCTGTCCTTTTCCAATGGGGTTTTCTGGTTCCATGTTAGTTTTCGGTGAGTTTTGCCTTCGGTTCGGCTTTCCTTTACAACTTTCAAGCCGTTTCTCACAGAGGCTATTCGTCGCCCTCACACCTTAAGGCCTTTTGAAGAAGGAGTGTAGGGTCTCTCTGTTTTGTGCGAACAAACAAATACTGTAAACGCACATGTGTATCTGATTATCCACATATACATATGTACTGTATATAAATACACGTTATATACATGTGCGTGTGTGTGTGTTTGTCTGTGTATGTGTCTGTGGTGTGTGTTTGTGTCTCCCCAAAAATTCCAAAATTTGTTGGAAACATACATTTCAGTGGAAAAATAACATCTCCTAGCTTTGAGACATCGTGCCCGAAATCCGAGGAAAATTGGTAATAGAATACTGTAATAGCCCTGTTTTCACAAACTAAATTCACATCCCCAAAAGGTAAGTTGTGAGTAACATGGGAATCCTCTTTTTTTGTTGATAGAGACAACAACAACAACAACAACAACAACAACAACAACCACAACCACAACCACAACCACAACCACAACCACAACCACAACCACAACCACAACCACAATCACAACCACAACCACAACCACAACCACAACCACAACCACAACCAACAGCAACAACAACAACAACAGGGAAGAAAAATGAAGAAAAAAAAATTACCTTCATGAAAGAAAACCTGCAAAAACCTTTGACCGGAATGGATGTTGGAATCACCAAGGTGTGGGTTTTGTCCCGAGTGATGATATGGGCTTCGTTGGCGCTGATGATGCCCTGGAAAAATTGATGCAGGATCAGGTCCTATGGATCAGTGGACCGTGGACCAATGGAAGGGGTAGGGGTGTATTGGTCCTCAAAATGGACGCCAGTTTTGAGGGGTCAGGATACTTAGGGGATGGGTTTTTTCGATTTCTTGGTTGGGGAATGGATTTTTGGTATGATTTTTTGTTGGGAAATGGATTTTTTGTATGATTTTCTTTTCGGGGGTGGAGGGAAGGCTGAGTGAATAACTTGTGTTTGGGGGGATTGATTCAACATGTGATGCAGGATTTGTTAAGAAAGATTGATTTTGGCTCATGACTGCCAGGGTGACATCACCTTTTTTTTGCGTTGATCCTTGGCAGGATGTGCTTCAGATATGCCCTGGAAAATTGAAGCGCAGGACACCTGTATTGGATATACCTGCGGAAATTAAAGATAATTGATTGCCATATGGGTGTTTCCAAAAATAATGGTATCCCCAAATCATCCATTTTAATAGGGTTTTCCATTATTTTCACCATCCATTTTGGGGTACCCCTATTTTTAGGAAACCCCTATATATTGCTGGTTTATCATTTTTCTCACTCATTAGTATGGCATGACATTATGAATTAATGATTTATGGTGGGCTGCTCCTTACCCTTACGTAAGTCACATTTTCACTAAGGAAATGTCCCACCCGGATTTCCAATCAGGAAATCCATTGCTAGAAATGGTGAGATTTTGCAACTTGCTATCTTAGATTCCCAGAGGCTAGGAGTGGGTACTGAAGCCACTCAACTGTATTAAAGATGATAAGGTGTAGGATTGGGGGGAATCTTCCTGATCAATTTCAGCGATGAATTTGAAGTAGTTGAAGAATCGTCAGACTTGTGCATATTAAGAACCTGTGGACGAATCATGTTACGTTAAGTTCATGGAAGATCTTAGTGGTAAAGAATCGTCAAACATGTCAGTAATATACAGTAAATACATTTAATAACCCTAGAAGTCAACCACCACTTTAAAAAGTGGCGGTTCAATTTCGGATGATGATAAAACCCTTACTATAAAAAAAGGTGTTTGGTAAACCCACCACGATATGATTTGTCAAGCCATGCTGAATCAGCAGGTGAAACGTGAACGGCCTGTGTGGCTCCAATGTGCTGAGGCGAGGGGGTATGACTTGGATGATGAGTTGAAATGAGTTGATAGGTTTGAAGGGAGAATCCTTGGGGATTGGAAGAAATCCGGCTAACCACTTGACAGTTCATCCCTTCATCCCATTTACAAGGTTTTATACATCCCAGGTGCAGGATTTCTTCCAGCAGTACCACAGCGCAAAAAAAAACATGGTATAATGGAAATAGACCTTTTTTAGGAAGAGATACTGTACATCTTCAAATGGATGGTTTTCCATTGTCATTCCTTTTCGACTGAAGCTGCCCTTTTGCAGGAATGAGGTGGTACCTTTCGAGCTGATCTATACTGCACCATTTATTATACAAACCGTTTTATGTATCTACTTTTTTTCTTGTTTGCGGGGAAATTCTTACAAGAGATGTGATCTTGGATTTCCTTTTGCACAAAAATTCTGATGGGGTATAAAGCATTGGTGAATTTTGTTTGTTTTGCTTATTGGCTTTCCTTTTAAGGGAGGCGAGACTCAGGCCCCGCAGTGTTTGAATAGAATCGTTGGGCACTTTGGAAGCCACTGACAATAGACAGCCTGAAGAGGTGCTTTTAAACTCAACATCACAGATGTATTGAAGGCAAACTAAGAAGTGCTGTATCCAAAAATCGTTTTTCAGATTTCAATCTTGAGCATCCAATTTGCCAGACTTTGTGCATTGTCGTGGTAAGCCAATTTAGTTTGTTTTCGTTCGTTTTTTTTTCAAGACACGAATCAACATTGGTTTCCTTTTCTGTTTCAGCCCATACAAATATCCTCGATGTGTTTTCCCTCCCTGATTTCAGCCATTTCACATCCTGTGGTGCCATGGCAAAACGATCCAAATTGACGAAGAAGAAGAGTGAAAAGGTGCGGTACGAAATGGTGTGGTACCATTCTGATTTGCGAGATGTTTCGTGAAATAGACGCAGCCAGTTTTCATGTGCTTGGTGGTTAGAGCCATCAAAACAATGTATAGGATGCGTGGGGATGCGTGGTGTTCTGGTGAGATTTTGTAGTTTGCAGACTCATTGTGGAGTAAATAGTATATGACTTTGAACAATTCCCAGGAGAAGAAATGCCGCTACACCCCTCAGAAACTGATCTTGAAACTTCTAATGATTTCAGAATATCGTTTTCTTGAACCTTCATGTTCAGATCGCTTTCACCAGTATAACACATTTAAACAATCCAGTGGATTCCTATCAGTCTATTGGCCCAGGCATATAGTGGTTGTGCATTTGGTTTGGAAATTGTTGTCGGATGGCTACCTTTTGCAAAAAGTGATGATGATACAACCATATAAAACCAACCGGAGACAGTGACAGGCCCCAGGCCCTTAATGAAATATGTCCACCAAACACCGATGACAGGCATGGACGAATGGAAAGAGAATCTTGGACGAATGGCAGTGGACCAACCTGCAGATGCAAGTGACGGGGTCCCACCCCGGGGGAATTCGGGATTCCTTCCAGCAAGATCGCTGCCAAGACATGAGTGAACCTTTAAACTTGAGATGGATCCAAGGTTGGAGCATTTCTGGAAAGAGTTGTTACTTGGGTTTTCAAATGAATTTGATGTATAATATGTAATTGATACCGTAAATATGTAATTGATCTTTGGTGTTTGTGTTGTTTCTTGCACGTTTTCGAGGAACCTTGTTTACAAGCAGCTGTGCAAAGTTGTGGTGCTTCGTTTTCATGCACATGTAAGTAAGATAAGCCAACTTCGTCTAAGTTTTCTAGTCTTTCTTTTACAGCTGTCATTTGTTGCACTTCCGTGGCCATCATTCACTGCCCACAGAAGGAAGGGTTTAAGTAATCAATCATCAAATTCAACAACTTTCATTGAAAAAAAATTGGATAAGTTATTCCAAACATTTCTTCCGGAAAACTTGGGATGAAAGGGTCATTGGGATTTTTTAGGTTGTTTTCTGTTTGTGCGGAAATTTACATCTCTTCGCCCTTTGCAAGGAAAATTCAAAGCTCATGACCCTGTCTATCGCAATCTTGATGTGAGACAACAGATGCTCGGTGTGCTTCCGCTGAAGCATGGAGTTCTAGTTGGCTTGTGGAAATAAAAGTATCTCTGGGAGTGCTGGTGGGTGTTTTTTTTTCTATTTCAGGTGTGAACTGTTCAATGCATTTTTGCCCTTGCAACATTCACCACCAACTATACCCTCCTCAAAACTTGCATGAGTCTCCTACCAGCCGGTAGCTTTTGAGTCGATGATTTTCCGATTTTTTCAGGTGGGATATGTTTCCTCGTTCACTGGAGGGTACTCGTAAGTATTGGCTTTACCCTCAACATTTTCAACGTTTTTGCCCGGCCGGTTGCCGGCCAACCCGTTTCTCTCAGGATGGCGCACCACGCGAAAAAGAAGGAACGATGTATGGCACCTAAAGGAGACCGTCCTCGACCGTTCGTGAAGAGATCACTTCGATGGGCTTGACTTTGATTAAGGGACGATGATGGATAGTATAATCCTTTATTTCATACCCTCCCTGAAACTAACATAGTTGGCTGGCAAAAAATACCATTTTGATGGTATTTACCAGGAAAGATTGGGATTTTCATGGGCGAGCTGTTGGTTTCAGGTAGGGGGTAAGGCTTTATTTCCTGGGGGTGGCATTGGGGGGGCATCCTTAGATTCCTATGAAGACATGTTTGCATGATGGAATGGGGTTACAAAAGCCTTAAAGCATCTTGGGCTTTTGTGCTTAGATGCATCCATCATAGCGCAGTCACTGCAAGAAACTCCTTGTGAAGAGAGTTTTACAAGACTGGCCCACAAGCAAATTGCACTTCTTTGGTGACATTCGAACCCACAAAAAAGGGGCTAAGGCTTAGACCAACAAAAAAATCACTGGGAATTTTGGAGTTCTCTTTGGGGGGGACACTTCGCTTTAAAAATTTTAAAACGTACCCGGGCCCCAAGACTACCAAGGCCTCAGGAAAAGTACATGCATTTTTTC